>ML826042.1:26639-59616 GCA_009831015.1 Picea engelmannii | reverse complement strand
GATCCGTTCTCAGCCATAGGATCTTGATCCCACCATCTACACATTCACATTCCCTGGGTTATCATCTACACTTGGCCCCAAAGGCACGTTTTTTTCACATCACGTTCAGGTACGCATGCTCACTTTCAATTTTATCAAATAGTTGTTATATGTTATTTATCATCAGATATTGTTCATGTCGGGTATTTGGTTTTCAAGTGTGCAGGTACTCAATCTTACAACCCCTTTAGATATATGTTCGACACTGGCATGTAATTATTCCCTTTGTAAATAAATTGCATATCCCAATCAAAACCCTCTGACATTTACCTTTAGGGTCCCTACATTTGGCTCTGTGGTATCTTCACCTCTATCACATTTGGGTACTGTCATCCGATAACACTCTCCCCCACATGATTTTTTCCATTCATAGTTCCCCTTGGAAACTTGACACTCATGCTGAGTTCACCCCCTAAGGATGGGAGTCCCAATCATATTTTGCATTTCTGAGAATGAACCCCATACTTCTCATCATATTGCCAATCTTCCCAATGGACTCCCAAGTCATATCATCTTGGTTCTATTGACTGCATATTTGTAGTATCATTATCCCTCCATCTCATCCACCATGAGTTTTTCCATCTGCAAATTGTCCTCCATCAATTTACCTAATATGGAAACCCACCCATGGGGCCCCCACCCTCCACCAGTTCTCTTTCAAAAACTTGCGCCCTAACAGGCCAAGCCATCTTTCACTGGGGCACCTGTTTCTGTATCTGTATACTCAACCCAAATTATTCTTTATTTCTTTGGTAATTGTAAAAATCCTTTGTTTCCAGCATATACATATCTTTTTTCATCGTCATCCTTAATGGCCTTCTTTTTCCTGGAAAAGCAACCCATGTCGCCCTTGGTTGGGGCATCCACCCTTTTGTTCACATTGACATCATTCACAAACCTAGAGAATCCCAAGTCCATGTACCCATGTTCTCTGAGTTTGTCCACATTGTTAGCCTCGGGCACATTTTAACCCCATATCTAGTCATCCCCCTGACACTAGGTCCAATTTTACAGTTGCTGCCAGTCATCCTTAAAAATTTCCCAACCAAGCGCAGTCTTGAGTCCCACATCATCTTGACTTCGTTCATGTTACCTGACAGTACTTGATATCAGTTATTACTCAGTGGATTCCACGAAGCCCTTTGCTTCTTGGAGTCGCATCTCCCTTTATTTCAACATCAGCACAGTTTCCGGAAGGGCGACAGTATCTTGACTCTCATTACCTTTACAATGAGGAGTCTCATATGGCATAGAGAGAATCATCATTTCTCTATGATTCTGTTGACCCCCATAACATTTGACTTCAGAAAACTCTCATGTTACGGTGGGTCTTACTATGTGATTGTTGCTGTTGTTTCATACCAGTCGAAGACCTCTGAATTTGTTAGGCCATCAATGCCTACGAGTCATCGACAATTCTTACAGTCATCCTTGCCTCACTTAAGAGTCTGTTCACCATTTATAACTGCCATATTTCATTATCAACCGCCCCTGAGGGCATTGCATTTATCTACATCAACATACATATTCAGTTACAGTCTCACATTTTGGTTTCATGACACGAGCATGGGGCATGCCCACCTTATCTATACACAGATTGTCTTTTTTTCTCCCTAGAGAAAGGTTTGGGTCCCGCGGTTTTCCCTCTCCCTCCAACGGATCGCTCTTGCATTTCCTCTCTTCACTCTTCCATACAATGACACTCTCATCAAAAGAAACATTAATGTATTTCAGCTATATGTATGCTCCTAACCTCACACATCAGGGGGCATCTGTTATCACTGAAAAATCGTCCGCAACATTGCACACAATTGTTGAAGAAAAAAATCAATGCCAACAACAATTAGTCCACCTACATCACCAAAAAATCCATCAAACGCAAAAAAATTATTTAATTGGGTCAAAAATCAAAGTGCACAGAGTCACCAAAGGAAGCGCACATAGGCTAACACAGGCCTCAATGTGCACTATATGCAAAATGCACGACTGTCTACGAGAAAATCCGTGCACTTCTATGAATGATGCATTTATGGATCTTGTCGTCTTCTCAACCACTTCTAGTCTGACCCCCAACATGATTTGACACTCATATCTGATCCAAATCTAGCTTGGAGTCTGGTCAAGTGCTAGAGGGTGCCCTAAAAGGCCCCTTGTTCACACTATGAACCAATTACATTTTTCCATGAATGGATGCTATAAATAAGAGCCATGAGTGTGATAAAAAAATAAGATCTTCAAGGTATTGTTATGCTGCAAGAATTCTTCCTTGAGAATCCTTTTTTTTTCTTTGAAGCCTTCAAGCACCATTGCAATAGGCCATTCCACTCACCTCTTGAGGGAATAGGCATTGTTTTTCTTCACCATTTGTCATTTCTTTCATTGTAAGGAGAGAAGAGATCTCAATTAGGGAACTCAATCCTAACTCAATCCTTCCGAGTGTTTTGGAGGATTTTTCCCAAGGGGGCTACGTGGTATGGCAGACGAGGTTTTAATTCGGTTGTATCCAGCATAATCGTACCTGGATTACAAATCTCGGTAGATCCTAAAGAGGCTAACAAGGCTTTCCTATGGGAATGGCAGCTTTGGAGGACCTCCAAAGCAGACATCGCACAAGGGGTTTGTGATAAATCTTCCACCACATAATAGTTCTGGGCGGCCCTTGCGTTTGGGTTGTGAGAAGATTTTTTGAACGCGCCTTTGGGGATGCGTGTCATTATTTCACCCAACGTCTTCTCAATCTGTAGAGGAAGAGATGGGATTCTGGCTTCTTTGCCCTTCTCAGAAGTGCTTAGTTTATTACAGTCATGCGCTCTAGTCGATATAAAAGCATCACCCTTCACCATATATACATTCACGGATGCGGGGTTGTTCGAAGACGGAGAGGGTCCTTGGCTGCCACCCTCTATGCTTACAGAGGCTTGTGTTAGATTTTGTCCATGTTGAAATGGATTGGTTAACACAACAGGTTGTTGCTGTGTCACAAACTTTTGGGCTTCTGCAAGCCAAGGACATAGGTGGGTCGGGTGGTCTTCCACGCACAAGTTGCATGGATACCTCGCCTTATGTTTCTCAGTGTTGTCCCTGCCAGCATTATCAGTAGGTTTTTTATCCCCCTTACCCTTCTTTCATTTTTTTTTCTTTCCTTCGGGCTGTTGGGTGGCCTTTGGATTAGTCGATTGCACTGTGTGTACATCCAACGTTTTGGTAGAGGGAGCAGCCAAAGCAGTGGTTTGGTTGGCCGTTGTGTGTTGTATAGACAACTGTTACAACTGCTTTGTCAATTGCTCAATGGGATTTGTTTGTGTTGAACCAACAATACCATTGGCATGTGGTCTAGCTCTTTGTCTGGTTTTATCAAGTATTGAGCGTGGCGCATCTGGCAAGATCTTGTATAATAAACCAGACTGAGAATAGATTATCTCAAGTTGTTGAGCTCTCATGATGGCGTCTTCTTCGAAAAATACTCCCAACGTCACAACGTCTTTGGATAACTGTGGGACCAAAGACTTAAGGAACCACTCGAGCAGGAATGCTGGTGGGACTGGTACCTTAATTAAACTCTTTCGGCGTCTCCATTCTCGGATGTGATCAGAGATATGGTCCGCTTTTGTTTGTGAGAAATTGGCATGCAATTCTGTGCCAGCGTCGTATCTCACAGGTAACTAGAAATGGTTTAGGAAAGCCATCGCCAGTTCGCCGAAGGAAGAGTATCTTGAGTGATCGAGCTCAATGTGCCATTTCGTGGCACTCCCAATGAGAGTACGTTGAAACAATCGCAACTGTACGGAGTCATCTTTCAACGAGTTAGATGAGCACCAAAGATGGAATGTAGTCACATGATCTCCTGGATCTTTGTTAGGCTTGGATTCGAACTTTGGGATGTCCAAAGGCAACTTCGTCGGCATAGGAGGTCAATGCGGATCGTGACAGATAGGTTCATTCAACAACCTTGTCAAGTCTGGCAAATGCAAAGTTGTCAGGAAGGGTAGTTTGGTTTGTTGGTGATAACCTGGGAAAAAGGGGCCTGGAGTTTGACTGACACTAGGTTGCCAGGAAAAGTTTGGTTGCTGGCCTGGGTTCTGGTAAAAACCATGTCCATGGATAGTGTATGGATTTTGCGTGTGAGGAGACATCATCGGCTGATTTCAAAAATAGGACATAGATGGTTGGGCATGCATTACATTCGAAGAACTTTGGGAAGGGTTGCCCCATGTCGGTCCCATGGGGATAGGCATAGTACTTTGTCTGGGGTTCCATTGATTGTGAAAAGAATTACCCCATATTGAAATTCCTGACGAGGGAACGGATCCCTACCAAGAATTCCAAGGCCCTAATGCTGAAGAAGTTCCTAGGTGTGCCCCCTGTGCAAGAATAGTACCCTGCATAGGAATAGGTTGTCCGAAATCGGGATTGCCCCCAGTCGGGAAAGCAGCGGATGAGAAGGTGTTGTTACCAAACGCACCGAACAAAGAAAATGGTGTTGAACCTACCGACATATTATGTGAAGGTGGTCCTTGACTCCCTACTCCAAATAAACTATGGTGTGCAGGCGGCCCACCAGAAGGCTGGTGAGTGCCACCGAGCGAAGGGGACGAAGGAGGGATATGACCTCCTCCATAAGGGAAAGCGTTAAAGGGAGCGGAAGTGCCCCCCATGTGGCCTTGCAGAGGAGCGTTAGAACTCCCTACCCCCAAACCTAAAGTCTGTGAAGTGAAGTAGGAAAGTACAGGACTTGTACCTGAACTAGGCATCCTGTATGAGAACGGAGGGTCTGTCTCACTTGGTTGGAAAGGGGTTGTGGCCACCACCAGAGACAGGATCGGACCACTGTGCAATGTAGAGGTGGTCGAGACCATGGTGGCTCGGACCAGTGACGGTGGGTTAGGAGGTGGAAACTCTCCTGTGGTGACAACCGTAGTGGGAATTGAAGAATTCCCAGAAGGAGTAATAGCATTTGTTTCCATTACTGTGTGCGACACTGTCTGGCCCTCGTAAGGATGAACCAATATGATGGTGGGTGTCGAAAGATCAGTGGTGGAGGTTTCAACTAGACCAAAAGCTTTCACTCCAAGGTCTAAAATGGTCGATTCCTCCGAATGTTGGTCGGGCACAATTTCTTGTGACCCGGTCACTTCAAAAGACCCTTGTTGGTCTAACTTTCGCCTTAGTGGTAGCGGGGGTGGCTCCAGTGTAACCGGCGGCAGGCCAAGAAGCCTTCGTGACCGATGGAGCTTTTGATCCTCCACTATGTGAGAAGATCAAAGACACTCTAGGGCGTTCTAGTCGTTCAAAAACAACAAACACTAAAAAAGTCCCTATAAGATAAGACAGGCAAACACTAAATTAATTGGAAGAACAGTTACAACAACCAACACTAGAGAAACTTACCGGTGCAAGTGCAACTCGAACACGGAAGCACCCTCTGGGTATACTCTGTAAAGCGTGGCCCGATGTCTGTCCTAGGTACCACAGTATACCCCCGCAGTCACCTGTGTATGTCCCTAAAAAAGATAGGCAACTAGGTTGCCAGCGCGCGAACAGTCACCAGGAAGGTACAGTCGAAAGTCAGGTAGACCACAATGAGCAGGGTATCGAGCCCAAAACCTATCAAGGGTATTGAGAGCAAGTGGTCCGAAAGACAACTGAGGACCTCGAACGGATTTGAGACCCACGAAGCTCCGTGGAAAATGCAATCGACGGAATCCCAAGACAAGCCCTCTATATGTGTTATCCACTACGATTGGTCCAGCTTTGGAGGGGTTATCTCCACTACCTTTCCGCATGTGACCTCATGTTTATCCCCTGTGTTAGAGGGGGGTTCCAGATAACTTTCACGATACTAGACTTGGACACTCTCTAACTCAGACTCCAATGTTTGATTTTAATGGCCTTGAATAGTTTCCTCTCCAACTTAATCCAAGGCCCTAATTCTGAACTAGTTGGTTAACCCTACAAACATAAAAGTCTAATGAATTTTAGATTTAGTGTTAATTTTATGGCTTGTCTTATGTCAAAGGGTATGAAAGTGAAACTAGTGATGTTTGAAAGACGAAAGTAAAAAAGAAATAGAAAGATGGAAACAAAAACCTTCACTTAACGCAAATTTTAAACAACTTTTCAAATTTTAAACAACTTTTCTAAGATCTTTGAACAGCAAACTCAAAGTAGGATTTCACTCAACTACGAGCTACTTACAATCTAAGTAAACTACCAAGAACTTATGAAAGCAAAGACTTTTCCCTGGTTACTAATGCCAAACAACACTTTTCAATCAATCAAAGAAATAAAAGATTTTTTATTTTTTTTTAATTTGAATGCTCACAAAGCAAAAAGGAAAAATATCAACAAGTCAAAACCAAGAAAAACTTCTGGCCTAAGCCCAGCTCACAAAGAATCTGTTTAAAAATCACACACCAGTAACTTAAAAATGGACTCTCACACTTGTCTAAAAACCCTTCAAAAGAAAATTTTCATGAAAACTTCTAAATGAAAAAGAAAGCTATGGCTGAGATCAAACTTAAGCTACTGATTGTTATGATAGAGACTCAAAAAACCTGAGAGGTATAACTCTTGTCAAGGGAAAGGATGACTGCCTCACCTTCAACAAAAACTATCCTCTACAAGCACACTGCTGACAGTTCCATAGCAAGTGCTTGCACGTGAGCTATGTAGAGTCAGAGGGCATGTACACGCGTGTTGGCCTTATACAGACCGCGTGTATCTCTAAAACTTTGAGACAAATAAAAGACAACAATCTAAACCAGGCAGAGACCACTGATACTGAGAATCAGAATCTCTTGAAGGCTCAGACACTTTCTTTAACAACAAAAAGAAAACAATGCAAGGAAAAATTCGTAGAACAAACCAATCTGAGGTGAAACCTGAGCAATAGACTGCAAACAACAAAGACTAGAAAGAGTTCCAGAAAACCCCTGAGAATGACTAATTCTGACAGGGAAGAGGATGACTGCCTCAAAAATTTTATGGAATCATACACGCTACTGTTACTTCTTCAGCTAGCATTCACATGCGGGCTGTAAGAATGTAGGGCACAGGTACACGCATGCAGACCTTATATAGGCCGCGTGTACCTCTGTGGGTCTCAGAAAAAAATTACAGTCCAACAAAGAAATAGAGATGACTGGTATGGAAGACCAGAATCTTTGTTAGCTCAGACTTTGCAGAAACTTTAAAAACAGAAAAGGAAACCAGTTTTTTTTTTTTTTTAAATACCCAAAAATATTCCCAGGAACCCTAGAGACTTCCCCAATATGGTCGCCAATTCTGTTGTGGTGGGAAATCCCCCTACGGACTAGCATTTAGGGTTATATTATGCATGCAGATGAGACCGAAAGAATCCTACTTTCTACCGTCGTCCCAGACCTAATCCCCATTTATTTTAAGCAAATGCATGGTTAGATGAACATACCTTGTTTCGGGCGTTCGATGTCAATCCTTCTTCACACTTGATCGTTTGTTCGCAACGCTCCTCTGAAGGCTGACCTGCATACAAAACAAGAAACAAACTATACATGCATTCTACCTACAGATTAATGGGTTAGAGATTCAAACATATATTCAATAAACTATGAAGAACCCATATAATGGGACGGGAAAAACATTTCCTTTTTAATTTTAATGAATCAACTTATAATGTCGAGACTGGCCACCGCTCTGCGAACCTAATCCTGGGCTCCTCTTCAACTACCTCCAACTTCTTTGCTCTGTATCTCTTCTTGCACAAGGATGGCTAAATGGTTGGGACAATGAGAATGTGCAATTGGGTAGAGTTTCTTTACTATTATTCTCCTCTTCCAAATGGGACCCCTAACCCTTCTTTTATAGGCCAGAAGAAGCTAGGTATTTGGACGAACCCTCGGCCATGCATGGCTGGAAGGTTTAGTTAACTTACCCAAAACTGTGTGTTTCGTTGGCAACTTTCCTTTTTTCGTGATTTTGTAGGTACACGCAGGTTGTTTTGGGTCAGCTAGCGTGTACACACGTCCAGTAATGGAGTAGGGCGTGTGGGCCCTTATAAAAGAGGTTTTTAAGAAGAGTTGTTCAGTAGTGCTTTGGAAAAAAAGGAATCTAAGATGGCCTGATGCCAAGTAAGCATGTATGGTGCAAATTAGGGTTATAACAAGGAGGAAGAGGGGACTCATAAGTCCCTGCCTTTCTCTACGATGTTTTTCCTACTAATCTATTGATCCATTGGTAGCAATATGTTGGTCATTGTTTAATTTTCATGGTTCTAAGTTTCTCAAGATTTCTAACATTTATTTCTTAGTTTTTTTTAGTTATATTTCTTTGTTCTCATGTGTGTTTGGTTTGTCTAACCCACTCACAAACTTCTATCTTGTTTAGCAGACTTATCTAAACATGTAAGTGTTGTTGTTTTGCTCACCCAAGTGATAAAACCAACACAACAATATGTACATAGACATAGTTCATCCATCTCTATCTATTTTATCAATGTATCCTCCAAAGAGGTACAATCCCATCAAGTGATGAGGGTGATGCAATTTGAGGAAATTAGGTACTCCGTGCGGACCATGTGTCTTGGACATAATCTAGACAAAGAGAGTCTGGCTCATGGAGGCCTTTTGTGTAATTTGGAATTCCTAAAGGATCATAGTGAGATGAAGGTCTTGACTCTTCTTTTCTAAGACTCGCATTGTCTTCAATTCTTATAATCTTAACAGCAAACTTAATCACACCATTTGCATATGGATATTAAGGAGAACTCTTATGGTGTGTAATGATAAATAGAGGCCATTTCAAAAACAATTACCTGATTAAAAAAATGTGCACCATTATTATTGATTAACTCAAGAGTTCGACCAAACTTGATGATAGAATTTTGGTACAAGAACTAAGACATTGTGTGAGAATTTCCCTTAGCGATGGTGGTAGCTTGGAACCACTTTATGAAAAATGTCGATGGAAAATGGGATGAAATGCTTTTGTGTGCACATGATTGGAAGAGGTTTGAATAAGTCATTAATGCAATGTTCAAATGGTTCCCAAGGAAGGATGGGTTTGAACAAAGGGTAGTCAACTTCCATAGGAAAATGCCATGCTTGTGCACTTAAGAATGTGCATCATTAAAGAGGGTAGTCCACAAAAATCCTTCTAATAGAACTCAATGTGTTGTTTGATTCATGACACCATGCTCACTAAACACACCTTCATGATCGCCACACACGAGTATTAGTGAATTCATCATAAAATACTACCTAGTGCATAGCATCATCATTGTAATAGTGGTAGAGAACTCCAACGATCAATTGAAATAGTTAACATTTTTTGTAAGATTACATTTGTGCTTGATCAAGAGGCCAATTGGCACATGGCCATATGTGAGGAAAAATATAACTTCTTGCAAGAATCATGACTCAATGCACAAATATAGTGATGTGAAGTTGAAACAGTGTATGTGGGAACTCAATATCCACATCATGTGTTTCCCTTGAAGAATTCTTGGACAAATGGTTTATGGAAATATAGCTCTTCCCAAGCTTCACAAAAAACAAAAACTCATATAATTGCAATACCATTACCCACCTACTCAATCTTCCCTTTAAGGGAGAGACTTGTTGATGATACACTTCAAGGCTTGATGGTCCACACAAAAGTGGAATTTATGTAGTAATAGAAAATACTAGAATTTGTATACAACATATACCATGGCTAGAGCTTCATGATCTATAGTAGTGTAGTTACATTAGACCTTGTTCAATTTCCTGTTGGCAAACATAATAGGGTGGTCAACTTTATCTTTTTCATGTTTCAACATAACTTGACCAATGGTGATATTAAAGGCATTTGTGTGAACATGGAATATAATGCTCCACTTGGAATAACCAAGAATAGAGGTTTATACAAACTTTTGATTTAGCATTTTATATGCATTTTGACATGCATCATCCCATTCAAATTGGACACCTTTAGCTGATAGTTTTTCCATAGGTTGCATGATGTGGGCATATTATCCTCAAATGGATTTTTAGTGATAACTAATGTGGCCCATAAAATATGGTGCCTTACACCTCCATCGGAGGAGGCATATCAACAACGACCTTGGTCTTGGCATGGTCAATAACGAGACCTTATTTAAAAATTATGTGGCCAAGTAATTTCCCGAAGGGTGAAAATGTTTAACACTTCTAAGGATTACGAGACATTCCATAAACCTAACATCTTTGTAACATAACACCCACTATTATAGTGTACTTGATTAAAAAACCATACAAGCCCCTGTGAACAAAGTATCCATGTAAAAACTAATGGACAAAGTTATTGAAGTTAAAGTATTGCATTGGACAACTCATTGAAGTTAACTTACACATTGCTTAATACTATTTATGAATTGATGTAATATTAGATGTTACCAAACTCCAAAATATTGTTATCTCTAGTGAATTCATCACCATGACTAGCAATCTAGGTAGTTGTTGTGTTTGTTGGGAATTTGAAGGTGCAAGAAGAACACAATTGCCATACTTAGACTCAGTGACAACTATACACTCCTCCCATATGGAGATGGGGTTTTGGATTGGAACTTTGAGTAGTTTAATGCCATGTTTCACCTTTAATATCTAACAATGCATACCAATGTCATTGTGCTCATTTTCTAACCAGGGTAGGCCTAGTAAAACCTTGTGTCCATCTCTCCAAGTCCACCTAGAAGTCATGTTTTCCCTTAAAATTTGTGGACTTAGACAACATTTTTCAAAACATGTTGGATAGCCTTGGGCCTCTCATTAGCCATTCAAAAACAAATAGTCTGCAAAAACAAGCTTCGACTAGACAATACCATTCCAAAATTGAACAGAAAATGACATTAGCTTTGGAGCCAATCGACTACAACACCCTTTGTTGTGATGTTATTAAACGTGATGGGTATGTAAGGGTCAAACTTTGCAATTTGTCAATTCATTGGAGGAATCAACTTAGATTAAGGAGGGGGCTATCTCAAACATACAAAAAGTGGGATGTTATTAAACATGATGGGTATGTAAGGGTCAAACTTTGCAATTTGTCAATTCATTGGAGGAATCAACTTAGATTAAGGAGGGGGCTATCACAAACATACAAAAAGGTAAGAAGATAAATCATTTAGTGTAAGGCAACCCCTAGTCTAGTTAAATGGTAGACATGGCATGGGCCCACTACAACAAGGGGTTAGAGAGTTGGCACAATTTGAGTCGTGCCATCTACACCTTTTTGTGCACATTGTGGCACTTGAGCTACTTCAAGTAGTGGGACAAGTTATTATGGTAGTTTAAACCAAAATCTAAAGCAAGGGATTTCATCCATTTAGTTGAAATAGCATTTCTAACATTAGCATTGCAATAAAAAAATTAACTAATTTCCTCATTATCAATAAGATCACTCCTTTACTTTCGTTAATATGAGCTTCAACAATGTGTAAAGTTTATGGGGCATCATTTGGCATGGTGGTTGGATCATAACCGTGTAGATTCAAGTGTATGGCAATGTGTACATAAGTGACACACAAAGCCATAATCTAAACCTTCTTAGATAATATGACACATTTTAGAGTGAGGGACACCCTTAATCTTATTCACATCGATTGTAGTGCCATTAAAGGAGTGATGTCATGGTCGCCCACACCACACAAAAAAAGCATCTTTTGATTAGGGTCCATAAACTAACATCACATTGTTGTATGGCCTCATTGTCCACATTTGAAGCACTTGGGAGGCATCTTGGGTCACTTGTTGTTTTGATTAACGTTGGTAGTTCTTACCTACATGGCATAGGTTAGTGCCCAATATAAAGGTACATTATTATACTTCCATGGTTGTGTCCCTATTGGTTGAGCTATATGTTGCAACTACAAGTAGATTCATTAAGCCTAGCTAATATTCCATGTGAGTGAAGTGGTGGGTATAGATCAAATGGGGTTGGGAACAAGCGTCTGAGCATGCACATATGACTCTAGGATGACGTGCAATGTATTTTAAACCTATAATTTGCAAATGTTGGCATTATAAACTATACAACAAACATTCTAAGAGTGGTGCAAAATTCAAATAAATTGGAAGTAGTGTTGATATTATGGTAGCTTCGGGATGTATGAACCTCCATTGTGACCTTTGACAAGATTAGAATGTTCTGGAAGAAAGAAAAGAAGTGAATATATCCCTAGAAGTGATGTCGGCTGAGAGAGATAATTAATATGAATTAATTAGTACCCAGAATGAGAAGTCGGCCCTGGAAGTCTACCAGGATTACTACAAATACAGGACGCTAGTCTCTCATTTGACACACTTCTCATAATTACAACAAGCCACTTGTGCACACTGCAGTCTGGCAGTCTCATGCGCAAGTCCTGGGGAAGGCGTTGCACCAGTTTTGGGTTGGACTCTTTGATCAGCTTTGGTTACTTCTTGCTTGGTGCATTAGCCTTGCTTGGCTATTGGATTGCTACCAGGATTCTTCTCTCTGACAAAGTCAAGGTGCTCAGAGGGTGGCTTTGGCCTATGGTTGGGTGACAATAGTGATATTGTCAATGGTATAACGAGCACATTATAACAGGTTATCGGCCCACACCTCCTTCATTCAGTGTAACCGCGGGAAGGAAGCATAGCCATTAGGATACTGAGCTCGTTGAAGAACTGTCGCTAGGGTTTACTAGCAGGAGCAACTTCCAAGACAGTGTCGCTAGGGTTACTAGCAGGTGCAGTTGCAGAAACCCTAAAACCTAGATCCAACACCTTGTGATGGAGCATCTTGCTCGAGGAGAAGGTATTCAAGTGTGCCCTAGTCCAGCGCACCTCTTGGCACTCTCAGAAGACAGAAACGTCAAGGTTGAATTTTTGGATCAAGGCATGACCAGTCACCAGTCAACCGAAGACATGAGTGAAAAGACTAGTCATCTACACTACTTAGCACTCACAGGAACGATTGAAGATGACATGTGGATAATTGATAGCGGAGCTTCTAGGCACATGACGGGAGATCAAGCAAGAATCTCAAGTCTAAATGAGAAGAAGACATCATACAAGGTAGATCTTGGAGACAAAAGCACTTACCCAGTCGAAGGATTTGGACAAGCCTTCGTCAAGTTGAAAATAGGTAACAATGTTCATTTAAGCAATGTCTTATATGTACCTGGTTTAGAAAAGAATCTTGTATCCATATCTTGCCTAGAAGACAGAGGAAACAGAATAGCTTTGGTAGATGGAAAAGTGTTATCTTGGCATAAAGGTTCCAGCATAGAGAATGCTATGGTTATTGGAACCCGTGAAGGAAATCTATATAGACTACAAGAACAAAATGAAGAAGCTCTTGTGCTTAATGAAGTCAATCTCAATGAACTTTGGCATAGAAGGTACGCTCATATTAACTATCAAGCATTACCTTTTCTCAAAAAGATGGTTGAAGGAATACCAGAATTGCAGTCTACACATGAAGGAATTTGCAAAGGATGTGCTCTTGGAAAGAATATCAAGAAACCATTCCCAAGCAGCAACAATAGATCTAAGGAGATTCTAGATCTGATACACTCAGATGTTTGTGGTCTGATGCCAGTCAAATATCTAGGAGGTTCTCTTTACTACGTAATCTTCATAGATGATTATTCAAGAAAGACTTGGTTATATCTTCCGAAGACAAAGGACGAAGTGTTCAACAAGTTTCAAGAATTCAAGGCAGAGATAGATAACCTTACGAACAAGAAGATCAAGACTTTAAGGACAGATAATGGAAGAGAATACACATCAAAGGAATTTGTTGCATTCTGCAAATCGACAGGAATTAGGAGGGAGCTGACTGTTCCTCATAATCCTCAACAAAATGGTGTAGCAGAAAGAAATAACAGATCTATTGAAGAAGTCGTTAAGGAATTACTAAACGATCAAGGTTTATCCATGTTCTTATGGGGAGAAGCAGCGATGAAATCAATATATGTCCAGAACAGAAGTTCTCACCGCATATTGAAGGACATGACTCCGGAAGAAGCCTTTTCAGGTAAGAAACCTAATGTGGAAAACCTAAGAATCTTTGGATGTCTTGTTTACCCTCACATTCCCAAGGACAAAAGGAATAAATTAGAACCCTCGGGAAAGAAAGGCATATTCGTGGGATATAGTGAATCATCCAAAGCTTATAGAATCTATATTCCTGAACAACATAAGATTGAAGTCAGCAGAGACGTGACCTTCAATGAAAAGATGGCTTTCAAGAAATCCATAGAAGAAACTATAGAAGAAGAAGAGTATGAAAAACCTATTGAAGAAAGCACAGAAAACCAGAATGATGAAAAGGAACAACTTGATCATCCGATGCAACCATGTGAGACCATTGACTCGGACATTGTACCAAAGATCAAGAAATGACCAGCTTGGCTTGAAGCTACCTTACAAGAAGTAGAAGGACTCAAGGCCCCAAATGGGACCTCCAAAAAAAGTAAGAAGCCCAAAAGATTATCAAGCTATGCAGCATGTATGACAAAGCTTATAGATGAAGAACCTACCACGTTTGAAGAGGCAGTTCAAAAGAAACAATGGAAAGAAGCTATAACGGAAGAACACCAATCCATCATGAAAAATAATGTATGGGAAATTGTGCCTAGACCTAAAGAAAAATCAGTGGTAACTTCAAAATGGGTATATAAGATCAAACATGCGACACACGGAAGCATGGATAAATTTAAAGGAAGGTTCGTAGCTAGAGGGTTCTCCCAAAAGGAGGGAGAAGACTATGACGAAAAATTTTCTCCAGTTGCTAGATATACTTCCATTAGAGTTATCATATATCTTGCCGCTTCCATGGGATGGAGTTTACATCAGATGGATGTAAAGACAGCCTTCCTTAATGGAGCAATCGAAGAAGAAGTATATATTGAACAACCTCAAGGGTTTGAAGTACATTCCACAGACACTCACGTTTGCAGATTAAAGAAAGCTTTATATGGACTCAAGCAAGCTCCAAGAGTTTGGTATGCTAGAATAGACAGCTATCTAATGAGACTTGGTTTCTCCAAAAGTCATGCAGATCTAAACCTTTACTACAAAGTCGTGAACAATGCACCTGTGATTCTACTACTATATGTTGACGACCTATTCCTAACAAGTGAAGAATCTCTTATCATCCAGTGTAAAAAGGAACTAGCTTCTGAATTTGATATGAAAGATCTAGGTCTCGTGCATTATTACTTGGGACTAGAAGTATGGTAGAAGCATGGTGAAGTATTCCTTGGACAAGGAAAGTATGCAATAAAGATTCTTCAAAAGTTTGGAATGATAGATTGCAAATCCATGGACACTCCTATGACTTCAGATATAAGAAAAGTAAAAGATCCAGATTCTGATCCAGTAGATCCATCACTATATCGACAATTGATTGGGTCATTGATGTATTTGGTAAATACTCGACTGGACATTTGCTTTGTCGTGAATACACTAAGCCAATTCCAAGTGGAACCTAGACATGAGCATTGGATAGCTACAAAGCATGTCCTAAGATATATTCGTGGGACAATAAACTATGGCTTAAGATATATCGCATCCAGTGATATACAACTTCATGGATTTACAGATTCAGATTGGGCAGGAAGTGCAGAAGACAAAAAGAGTACTTTAGGGATGTGTTTTAGCTTGGGCTCCGCTATGATATCTTGGGGCAACAGGAAACAGAAGTTTGTCGCACTCAGCACAGCAGAAGCAAAATATATTACAGCATGTGAGTCATGCACAGAAGCAATATGGCTGAGAAAGCTAATCTCTGATTTATTTGATCAGGTTCCAGATTCGACCATAATACACTGTGACAATCATAGTTGTATAAGACTATCAGAACACCCAGTGTTTCATGAAAGGTCGAATCATATTGAGATCAAATACTACTTTATTCGAGATAAAGTCCAGGAAGGAGAAGTAAAGCTCTAGTTATATCCCCACAGATGAGCAGACAACAAGTATCTTGACAAAGCCTCTGTCCAGAATAAAGTTTGCATATTTCCGAGACATATTGGGGATCATGGAAATAACTCCTTTAGTTGAAAGGGAAGAAATGACTCTCCAGGTTGGGAGGGAGCACTGACATATTATTGAATTGAGGACAGTCATTTTCAAGTTTGAAAAATGGTCCAGCTTGGGCAGTTCCTCTCCCAGTTCGGAAAGTGGATTGAGATTTCTGACGGACAGACATTTTCCAGTTTGGAAAATGGTCCAGATCGAACGGTCATTTTCGTAATGAAAATGGTTCGATGGATTGTTGATGTACCATAGACAGTGACTTCCCATTGTGGTTAACATGGGGAGTGGTCTAGGGCAGTCTCTCTTCTTGAGGGTTACTCAAGAAGACTGACCCGCCTCGCCGGACAACGATTTCCCATTGTGGTTAACATGGGGAATGGTCTGTTTTGGAGGTTGGTGCAAGACAGTCATTTCCTTTGGAAATGGTCCGGACAATCATTCCTTAGGGAAGATTCATTCTCTCCAGGTTGCACTTTGTTTAGTGTCGGAGGAATAGCCTAGGGTGGGGAATGGTCCAGGTTCAACAATCAGGGACAGGTATTCCTTAGGGCAGATTCATTCTCTCCAGGTTGCACTTTGTTTAGTGCCGGAGGAATGGCCCGGGGTGAGGCATGGTCCAGGCTCATAAATCAGAACAATCATTCTTTCTTGCTAGAGAAGAATAGTCCAGATAGCCCATCATTGATGTTCTACTCTGAGGGCAGGTACTCTTTCAGATCTCACAGATGTGAGTGAAAGAATGGCCCAGTTGATTCAATTCATATCATAACAATATTTTCTGTGCAGGTTGATACCAGATGATTGTTATAGAGACTGCATGTCTCCAGACAATAGAGATATGCTACTGTGGTGGATATGTTCCACTGTTCGTGACTGTGTCACGGTTTGAGTAGTTGTGTACTACCATGGATAAACACAGTTGTGTTCTATCGATTGATATTGCACTTGTTGTCATGGAGATTATCCAGTTGGATAATAATGACAGTGCTCGTGATGCTACCAGTTGAATGGTCTGTTTGTGCTCAAGACCATACCTCCCTAGCTAGGAGGGAGTGTTGATATTATGATAGCTTCAGGAGGTATGAACCTCCATTGTGACCTTTGACAAGATTAGAATGTTCCGGAAGAAAGAAAAGAAGTGAACATAACCCTAGAAGTGATGTCCGCTGAGAGAGATAATTAATATGAATTAATTAGTACCCAGAATGAGAAGTCGGCCCTGGCAGTCTGCCAGGATTACTATAAATACAGGACGTCGATCTCTCATTTGACACACTTCTCATAATTACAGCAAGTCACTTGTGTGCACTGCAGTCTGGCAGTCTTGTGCGCAAGTCCTGGGGAAGGTGTTGCGCCAGTTTTGGGTTGGACTCTCTGATCAACTTTGGTTACTTCTTGCTTGGTGCATTAGCCTTGCTTGGCTATTGGATTGTTACCAGGATTCTTCTCTCTGTCAAGGTCAAGGTGCTCGAAGGGTGGCTTCGGCCTATGGTTGGGTGACAGTAGTGATATTGTCAATGGTAAAACGAGTACATTCTAACAAGTAGTAGTAGGTGTTTTTTGTGTTCACCTTGTTAGGTTGACCTTGTTAGGTTGTGGTTTTCTCTAGAGGGTTGAAGAGTTGGAGCTCAATTTATTCAATGGGCGAATAAAATCTCATTTTTCTTCTAGCATTGCATATGATCAATCACTACCTTTTCCTCTGAAGCCAACCAATGGGAAGAGAATGTGATTTCATCATTTAAAATGAGATTAATGCATTTGGAAAATTGGACCAAGGCATCCTAATATGTGTGTGGGTTAGCACACATGACAAGGATATGTAGAGATGGCAGGTATGTTTGTAGAAGCCAATTACATTTGGCTTTGACCTATAGGTGAATTGGTAATACCATCCTTTGAATGCTTCAATGACCAATGCAAAGAGAATGTGGTTTCATCATTTTCAATGAGATTAATGCATTTGGCAACTTGAACCAAGGCATCCTAATATGTGTGGGGCTTAGTACTCGTGACAAGGATACATAGAGATGGTAGGTATGCTTGTAGAAGTCACTTACATTTGGCTTAGACCTATAGGTGAAATGCCTCCTAATATGTGTGGGGCTTAGTACTCATGACAAGGATACGTAGAGATGGCAGGTATGCTTGTAGAAGCCACTTACATTTGGCTTAGACCTATAGGTGAATTGCTAATACCATCCTTCTTTGAATGCTCCGACCTTGAGAGGTCAGAAGTTCAAGTCTAAAGACTAACAAATTCTAAACTAATTTTCAAGAAGTTCAAGTCTAAAGACTAACAAATTCTAAACTAATTTTCAAGATGGTCATTTCCAAACGTGGGGCTTAGGGTTTTTCTTGTCCCATCGAAGGAGGACTTTCTGACATAACAAATTCAGGAGTATCTTCAACAAGATGGTCATTTCCAAACGTGGGGTTTAGGGTTTTGCTTGTCCCATCAATGGAGGACTTTCTGACATTAGGTATCAATCAAGAAACCATTTGGAATGATTCAAAGGCTCCAGTCCATATCGGTAAGACCCGAGGTCAAACCATTTTCCTTTCATAAAGATATTGGCAGTGACAACTATCAGATACAGCTGAACTTCTACCTTCACATTTGGAAAACAACATAAAATTTAACTTTCTCATCTACCCACTCTTTAACAAGGTCAACCTACAAAAAAGCTTCACAGTTCACAAAACGCATGGTAAGCTCGTGAGTTGTCATTGTCATCTCTCCCGAGATATGCTGAGAACATGGGTGCCTAATAAATATGGAGCTACAGGTGTTTATTAAGTTCTGTTTGAATATGAAGCTTCTGTGTCTTAAAAACACTAAGGAAAAACATAAACCCTCTGAAAAAAAGCTAAAACATTTTAAAATCATTGAGTTGCTTGGAAGTAAGATGGATTTTATCCATGCTTGTCACTGGGTTGCATCCAAAATTGTTCTGTGACAAATTTTATGTTCCCTCTGTTTCATGCTATTGCAGTTTCAAGCAAAAATAAATTATTGCTTCCCTATCTCCAACTGAACTAGAATTCAAGATATTTGAATATGTTGTTTCAATCATAAAATTACAATAAGGGATATCTATTTTCTAAAATTAAACCTGTATATGGTCGGAACATTTCATTAGATAAATTGACCTTACTCAATGTTCAACATTTTGCAAACATTGTGAAACTATGCTGGGTGATATGTATAAATATCTTCTATGGTGTACAAACAAAGACAAAATCATGCAGAATTGTATGCCAGCACACAAGAGTTAAATGTACTTTTCAGGATATAAGATTAATGTGTTAGCTATTTCATATAAAAATTTGGAATATAGGACTTGACTTCATAAACGCATTGAATTTTGAAATAGTTACAGTTCCCAGCTTAACAAAGAAATATGCTTCAGCCTACAAGATAAAGGTAACAGTTTGAAATATGTTCTGATAGTGCACTAACGCTCTTAACAGTTAGCTCTTACATTATATGTGAAAGAGAAAGAATATATACAAGTACATGGAAAAAAGGGGCAGCATCACCAGGAACTCCTCTACCGTGACATTGCAGTTTGCATAACTTGGAAAGGTAAAGATGTTTTCCACTATAGGAAAGATTGGCAATCTCGGTACACTCCTTTCCTTCATAGACCAAATTGGAAACCCATGGTATAAAATAATACCGCTGCTACCCACCTGAATCTGCGACCCTATCATCCGGTTCTGATTTCTCTGTAGTTGGGATTATAATAATTTACAGTTCCAGCACTAAAAGTAGGCCAAAAAACCTTTCTGTAATGCAGCTTGTTTGTCTAACATCTGATAGTACTTACCGACTTCTGAGAAATGAAGAAAACATTAAGGCAGTACTTCTTCTGCCAAGAGAGACAAGAGTAAGACTCCAAAGACTTGTACAGCTGGCATGTGTAAGAAGTTGCATTCGACGCTTAATAATACTCTTGGAACGTTGATTTGTAGAGTGTTCAAAAGCTTTATAAACACTAATTTGTATCAAGAAGTCAGTCACACATGCTGAGACACTCCAACTGGTTGTAAAACCTTATCAAAACTCACACAGACACAGGGACTCCATAACAATTAACCCTTTTGAGAATTAAAAGACAGTATGAAGTCTATTACTGAAAATTTGAGAATTGCACCATCCTGGATGTGTTCATGTCAATAAAATTAGTAGTCCTTTTGCCAGTTCTGAAAGAGCTCAAAATTTTTTGATTCTCTCCATCAGCCTTATGCTTTGTTAACATCCGCTTGTTCTCTAGAAGCACAATCACATTTGCACTGTTTCTCAGAAAGCTCCTGCAAAGATCAAATCTGTTATGTGGGATTTATGATTTATGATTATGTGGGATTTATGATTTATGATTGCACCAAGAAAAGCGAGGTGCTCTTACAGCCCAAGTGGGAGAGATGTGTGAGGTGTGTCACACTTGGAAAAAAATTGACATCCAACATCAAATGTTTAAATGAAAGAACTAATAAAAACCATGAAAAATAAAGATAATAATAATAATACAATAAACTAGCATAGAACCATTTGAATGCTTAATAGATCCAAGATGGATCTATGTTAGATTCTAAATAAACACATGTTGGAGCCTTAAGGATCTGTGAGTGTATCAAAATCAGAAAACAAGGACAAACTACACACCTGGACCTTCTTCTGAAGGAGCTTTACATATTCAACAGCCTCATCTAGCATGTCTGCAGTATTTGTTTGCTGCATTGAGTCCAGAAGTTAAAAGGCATAATTATTAATGAGATACAAATTGTAATAACTTTCGCAAACATTAGAATTCACCTACAATCTAGGCATAACACATTCAGAATATTATGCTCCAATTTTCTTACTTTTTCCATGTTTGGTACAAGCTCCTGTAATTTTCTTATTCGATCACTTATACGTGTTCTTCGCACCTGCAAATATACCTCATAGTTATGGCCTGGATCTGTGAGAAAAGACTATAAAAAACACCAAATATTATGACATCTACAGGATAAATTCCCAAGAAAAAAAAAACATTTTCCTAAAGCAACCTTCAGTACTGACCCTCTCTGCAATACTTCTGGGATGTGTTGCACAGCCTCGCTTTGCTCTAATCCTGCAAGGAACAGATTCTTCCAGAATTTTCTCCAATGCAATTTCTGAAGATCCTGATTCGTATAAGCCAAAATGGTGATTTGCTAATGCTGATGCCGAATGCCTTCTAGCCTCTCCTTCCTAACATAGACAGCTAAAAATCAGAATTGGTGTGAACAGTGACGGTATAAGCAAGTACAAGGCATAAATTTAACAGATAATTTGAATGAACAGGATTGTAGACTGTGAAGGACATAAATCTTACTAGTTTTTCTGGAAGATTTAAACCAAGAATCATTTTCTCGTCTATATCTCTTCCCCGTTTCCTTGCTGAGAAGTTTGCACTATTTTGTATGCCTTCATAGTTCCCAGAAAGCATTGTTCCATCCTCCCAAGATCTAGTTGATAAACTTGAAATATATCCCTGACCTTGACCCACACTGCCTAATCTTGCAGAATCTGAACTACACCTAGCCAATGACTCGCCAGAAGAGCGACCCATATTCATGTTGAGCTTGTCAACAATCTCTGGTATTTCCATATCCATGGAAAGCTGAGTCAATAGCCCGGCCGGAGAACTACTTTGTCGTGAAAAATTCATTTGCTGACTGACCCTGTTTGGCGCAATCGCAGTGCCACATGAACCATTCTCTGAAGCAAGGGTGCTCACACCCATTTTACCAATTGTCATGACTCCTTCCAGATAACCTGGAAAATGATTGATTGGTTGAGACATTAAAAAACAGAACTCTTATTATCTTGCATTGACAGACAAAACAGGCAGTATTAGTATAGATATATAGGTATATTTCTTACCATTTTCAGGAATTCGTTGTCCATCAGAAGTCATCCGAGACAAAGCCCCTGCAGGGGAGCTACTGTGCCGAACAAGGCTACTCTTCGTGGCTGACAGCGGTAGGCTACCTGGTCTTTCACCCGATGAATCAATAGCGTTATAGAGAACTGGATTCTGTTTAAACGTGTTGTTCATAAGCTGTTCACCAGACTGGGGACCTTGAGCTTGGCACATCTTCGACATCTGAGAGCTGCAAAAGCTGTTTTGGGACGCCTCCATTCCATTTTCAAGGACTGAAGCAACGTGATTGTGTTTGCCCAGATCCTCCTCTGCAACATTACCGGAGCTTCTCTTTCGATGGGAAGAGTTATGAACAACCATTCTAGAATAATTGTTGTGTTCTTCTAAGTGATTTTCTGGTTCCGTTTTGCTAGATTGGCTAGAGTCGTTATGCTTTATCGCTCCAGAATTGGACTCTGTTGTAAGTGAAGAATCATTTGAAAGGATTCGAGACAATGCATTGTCAGGTCCAGCACCAGAAACATGAGGCAGAATAGAACTACCATCGTCTTCTAGGGATACAAGGAATGAGCCAGGGGCTGAATTATAGCGCATTAGTCCTGCCGATGCTTGAAAATTTTCTGGCAAGCCTATTGGTGCCATCATAGCACCTGAATGAGAATTGTTACCGTCAGAAACTCTGCAATCCAGGTTCATTAATGCTTGTTTTCTTAACTGCTGTAGCATCTGCTGTGCCTTCCGTGAATCTGTTGAGCCTTGAAAAAAACCCAACTGGACTTCTCCATTTGTACCTGGGCAACCAAGACTAGTAGGTGGCAAGTTCAATCCAGCGGGAAAGGATTGAGCATTATACATGTCTGCAAATGTTCTGAAACCCTGAAGGAGTTGGGAAATCCTAAATAATTGATCACAAGACAATGGTATTAGCGACAATAGGATGCAAATTCTAAGCGAGACGATAATACTTCTTTTAATTTCGGGAAAAATAATTTTATTACAAAGAACAAAAAAACACAAGCTTCATTCCGCGGCAACATGACTGAGAAAAAACAGAAAGAGTTCTTTCATTAATTAAATCCCCTTAACTGCAAGTTCCTCATGCCATTGCTGAAGCATACAGAACATCATTTCCCACATCAAGAACAACTGAGATCATCAAGCACATAGATCCTTGGGCCATTGACAGAACAAGATGGATTAAGCAAACTTAAATTGTGGCATAAATAGAAAAGAAAAGTCCTTGTTGTGGATTGGCAATGCCTTGAAAATACAGTAGAACAGCTCTCTCCCCATCTTAGATCAATTGACAAATATCTTAAATGAAATTGGCATCAAAATGAATTCTTATTTTTAAAGTTCAGGGGAATAGAGAATGCTTCTCAAAAAAAGAGGAACTAGAACAGTTTTGAGAAAAGAAAAGATTGTCTTCTCGGAGTGTAGATCAAGTAAAGCTTTCCAATAACTCAACTATGCTTTACACCTCTACAAAAATTTGCCTACTTTACACACGATGTAGACAGAGCAACTCACAGAGAGCGATGTCACTTTGTTGATAGAAGTTTCTGATAATACGAAGGTGAGCTCTACAGTCTCCGTACCTACAGTCACAGAACGCGTTTCAGGTCGGAGGCCTTCATTCCTTGCAATTGATCAAAAGCAAGAACCTTATGTGTAAACTTCCTGATTCACAGAACGTCCCCCACAAAAGCGCTCCTTTCTTTCTCTATCACTACTTTTTTGTTGCAGGGTAGAGGCCCAACCATTCAGAGATGAACTGAAACTTCAACTTCTATTCCTACAATAATTTACATGCGGATACTAACTGAATTTTCTTTAAAGGAAACATGAATACCGCGAATGGCAATCCACCATCAGATCCAGAAATACCAAGAATTCTTCATCGCTTTCCTCAGAATTTTCTCCGGATTTTACCCTAGTTAATTCATCCTAACAACTCTGCAACAAGAAAAAGTACTCGAATCTCAGGTGACTGCTACAGAGCCGTGAAATGACCTGAAACTGTCAGAGAACCGTATTTTTACTCCGAGGCTATAAATATTCTTTTCCTGCGGCCCCAGGCACCCAAGCGGGGCTCTTAGACCGATTCCTCATGGTTTTCAACATTGCAATAATAGAAATCCACTGTTATTTTCACTTTCCGAGTTCACACATGAAATTTCAGAAATCTACTTAACGGACTTTAAAAGTTCCTACCAAAGTTATGATGTAAGCTTTCTAAGCTTAAAGGCACCAGAAAACACCGGTCAAAAACTGGAGAATTGGCAGGGATAACGAAAGCTCACAGGAGTCTTATAGTTTAGTACTAAATCACGGACTGAAAAAGAACAAAAACTTTAAACTTATGCACTACATAGCATTTCCATAGCATCATGATTTTTATCAATAAAAACTTATCTTTACAAGCTAAATCTCATTTCCGCCAAATACGGGAAAAAATAATAAATAAAGGACAACTAAAATTCTAAGCATCATGTTTTTAATCCCAAAAAGCAAAGTTTGCGAGCTAAATTGTGTAAAAAGAGTCAAAAAAATCAAAATTAAAATTATAGCATTCCCATCTTAAAGCGGGCTTAATCTTTAATCTTGCAGATTAACGGTTACGCCTGGCAACTCCGGAAAAAAAATTAAAAAGAATAAGAAAATAACAGCTGAAAAGCTAAAGCATCACGAATTTTCCACATAAAAACCTAAGATTACGAGCTAAATCGTATTTTCCGGCGCAAATCCAGTAAATAGCTGCCATAACCCTATAATTTTACGCCAAATCATTGACTCCGCCTTTAAATACACCGTTTTTCTCCATTAAAACGTCAAAAAAACTCCAAATCTGCGGTCCAAACTGAAGCTTTACTCAATAAATGCATCCATCCGTATTTGGGCCAAACTCGTTTAAAGTTTGGCTTTATTCGACCTTTGCTGTTTGTTTTCGACTCCTTCCGTGACTTCTGACCGCCGAGAAAAAGAAAGAGGAAAAAGAAACGGAAAAGCAAGAAGACGCAAAACAACAACCTCCACCAACCTGCACATCGTTGAAGTCATCATGGGAAGTTTGTCCTCGTTTTCTCCGTGACGGTGTTCCATCTGCCCTGGTCATCTCCGACTGCTTCTCCGTTGCCATTGCCGCCGCCTGCACCGCCAATTTCTATCTATCTTTGACCGTGGGAAACCCCGTTTCTCCCTCTTTCGTCGACATTAATTCTCCTCGAGGATTCCCCGTGTGTTGACGGGAATCTATTGACGGAAATCTGTGTTCGGCAGTTGCCGACAGCAATTGTCCTACGATCCTCTGGCCAATCGGTGGAGAGCCCTGCATACTTTCCTGTTGCCACGTCAGCGGGTAAGATCCGATCCTGTCAGATCTCTCTTATATGCCGCATCTTGGACACTTCTAAAGATTAAGACTGGGGGGAGGTTGCAGACCCCTAATTTTCGATAAGATCAAATGATTTATATATAAAAGTATGATATGATAGGTACTTGAGGTCTCAACCAAAGATTTTACATCTTTTCTTCGTCAAAAGACTCCGTATTTGGTAAGGTGATAATCATCATTTATGATTAATTTAATTTTTTTTTAATTTAGATAATTTCTCAACTTTTTTAGTAATTTTTTGAATGGGTTGTATGGACGAAATTCATTAAAATTTTACAAATATCTTTTAGTTTTTGAAAAATGTGATAAAATTTTGAAAATTTAAAAGATTTTGTAAATCATCATGATTATGTTGGGAGGGGTGCAATTTCCAACATCATCTTAAAGATGGAAGAGGGGAGAAGAAGTTAAAATTACATGAAATTGATCAAATTTTGAAAAAAATCTTAAAGATGGAAGAGGGGAGAAGAAGTTAAAATTACATGAAATTGCTCAAATTTTGAAAAAAAATTGCAACGCTTAATAAATTTTATGAAATTTTGACAAATTGCAAGAACTCCACCTTTCTCCATGCATGACAAAATTCCACAATTTCATTATTTTTTCCAAAAAAATTGAATGGTCAATGTCAAGAATAGGGAGGAGGAGTGATTTCATAAATTGGGAGCATGGAGGAAAGGGGATGCCATTAAAAATAACCCATAGCACTACTAATAGAGAAATTTAGCAATCCAACCATGAGCCTAGACCAAGTATTTATGTTGGAGGTCCTAAACCGGATGGTAAGTGACTGACACTATGAAAGTTCAATACTCCAAGTGACCCTATGATGGTAATCGTACACTAAGTGATTATAGTTACTTCTTATGTTACAACAAATGTTACTTCTTATGTTACAACTCGCGACATTAGGGAGAGTGACCTTTCCTTGGATTAGTGATGAATATCTATATCATGTCTTTATTGTCCCCAAGAAAGAAAGCCATCTATGTATGCCATAGATCTTGAACTGGATGGTGATCATTTATATCCATATATTTATTATATTTATTACACTTGCAAGAACTCAAAGGTGAAGAAGGAAACTAATGTAACACTTCAATGAGGTCATTGTTGGACAACATAGGTATTTTAACATAGGATGAACACCTTCAGTAACCACTCACACAAACATATCAAAGATCAACACACCGATGTTTTTATGTGGTAAAACCCCTATGGGGAAGCATCCATAGTCGGGCCAGCCAATGTGGCCACTTGGAGCAATTTATTAATGCAAAAGAAAATATTACATAGAGATTTATAAGAGAGTTTCTCACAATCAATCATCGACAAATGACCCTCCATGTTCTTTACATAGAGATCATGGACCAATCAATTGTGAATCCAATGATCAATGTAGTTGTTAAGATCGAGGAGAATATGAACTGTCGGATCACTCTATGTTGGGACATATCGTGACCGTCAAATTACCTAACTACAAATGCATACTAAAGAAACACATTTTCACCTAACAACACATTAAACCATGTTGATCTCAACTAACTCCTAAGTGTCTAAATATCCTAACAGTCACCAGGGTGATGTTGGGGAAATGCAATAAAAGATAAAATTGTGTGTGAGAGGAGGGGGGGGTGGGGGGGGGGGCGTGTTAGGGATCATTGTCCCTCTATTCACACTCAAAATTGGAATATTTAATTAATCCATGCTAAAAATTAAGGGGAAAATCTCCACATAATTTGTTCAATTAAGTGAAATGATAATCTTAGTTTTCAAAAGTTTTGTAAAATTTAAGAAGAATTTCAAGAAATTTATTAGAAAATAATAATGTAAAATATAGCCACTATAAAAAATGATGATATTGGCATCACGAAAAAAACAAAATATAGTTGATTAAAAAATGCACAGTTACTATATCACTTATCACTTAGAGAAGAAGGAAAAAACTTTGAAAAAAATACACTGAATAAATTTTAAAAATACAACCCTAAGAAAAAAGTGGTGATATCAATGTTATCATTTTTCAAAAAATGAAAAAAAAATAAGAAAGACTTTTTAAAGAGCCTCCTATGAAAAATGACTACATCAACATTGGAAAAAAAAAATTCCATTCAAGAAAAGTGGTGATACTCTTAGCCCCACTTTTTGATTTGGGAGCATATTTGAGATATTTTGTACTAAAATTAAGTGGTTTTGGGACTAGAGTTCTTGTTTTGAGGTAATAGTTCTCATTAAGTAACTAATAATGTTGTTATTTGAGGAGTACTTTTATCAACGATTTATATTAGGCCATTTCATTCATAATCAAATAAATGAATCCCACTCTTTTTTATAAGTTGGTATGTCAATGGTCAAGTATGAGGCTAGGTTTATGGAATTGCTCAAGTGTGTGATTATCTTATTGAGGTGAAGATGAGAGTTAATCGGTTTGTGAGTGCATTGAATCCTTACATTGGATTGAGCTTCTACATATTGAAACCACTCACTTTGAGTGAAGTTATACATAAGACACAATAGGTCAAGGAGGAACACCCTGGAAGGTTTATTCTAGAGATGGTTCTAGAGAGCCTTTGTTGTCGCATATGTGTATGGGAGAGAAAGGACATGAGCCTTTTTCCAAAGGTGCAAGTGTTAAGTTCCTCTACTAATAGTCCCAATAAGGCCATAAGCATAGATTATAGGGTGCTTCTTTAAGGCCTCAATATAGCTTCTAGAGATCTCAAGGGCCTTATCAACACTTGAGGTAGCAACAAATTTATTATGATCTTCAACAAATAACATAAGTATTACCCAGTGTTCAAAGCCATAGAGTAGAGTGTCATACATGTAGCAGACCTCATTATCAAAGGCAGTCTCCCCATCAATAGTCTCAACAAGAGAGAAGTGTCATTGTTGGTGATGTGGATCACTCACTGATCCAGGTGGATATTGGTGGCCACCCACCTTTTCCAAATGGCTCAAAACGACTTTCTAGCAATTTTGGCAATTTACTATTTTTAGCAGGTTTTAACTTCCGGGGCCATTTTGAGGGCCCAAATGAAGGTTTTTCAAGATCGAGGTTCTCAATGATAGCCAAAGGCATAATTGGGCCCCCAAAATGAATCTCCTCGACGATACCTTTCCAACGAGCTATCACACGCCTAAAACGAAGATCGTATGCAAAAGTTACGACCCCGGGAAGTTGATGTACTCACTTACCCAAACGAGGTCCACATGACTTTTGGCGCTTCATCTCCTAGGGTTAGGTTTTTGGATGTTTAGGACTTTTGGCATTCCCGTTTATTGTAAAAGGNCTTTATGATTTCTATTTTTATAGATCCAGATGCAACTGAAAGTTTTATTTCACCTAGTGCTCTATAAAGGTGTGGGTTGGCATCACACAAGCATGATAATTTTAGTAATGTTGAAATGGATTCATGTGAGAAGTAGTTTGTTGGTCTTGTGATAAGGGGATGTTTTTTGAGTCTTAAAAAGTGTACAATAAGGATTGATTTGTATGCTCAAGCATTGTGTTGTTATGATGTAATCATAGGTATGAATTGGCTAGAATTGCATATAAGTCACATAGATTGATATGGTAAGTTTCTACATCATTTAGATAATGAAGGATTCCTAGTGAAATGTTGTGGCATCAAAGGCCAGTATACTTACATTTCATTCTATATAAGTGAAGCAATACCTCAAGATTGGATTTCATATGTTTGTGATTGAGGTAGTTATTGGGGGAGATAAAATTTCATTGGATCATTACTCAATGTTCTCAAAGTTTCAAGATGTTCCTAGAGAAACTACATAGTATTCCATCTAAGAGGGAGAAAGATTTATCCATGTATTTGAAGCTCGAAGGAGCGCCTAATTTCAAGGATTCTTATAGGATGACCATGCCAAAATTGTGTTAATTGATGCAGATGCAATTGCAAGAGCTAATTGATTGAGGGATGATACAACTAAGTATATTGACATGGGGTGCTCTTGTTATATTTTCCAAGAAGGATTGGCCCTTGATACTATGCATATACTATCACCATTTGAGAGATCATTATGTTTCTCTAGAATTGACAACCTCTTTGATTAAATGAGAAAGGCTACAATCTTCTCGAAGATAGATCTTTGATCAAGTTATCACTAGTTAAGGGTGAAAGAAGAGGCTTTTCTGAAGATGAAATTTCTATTGTGGTTCAAACATTATGAGTTCGTTGTAGTGCCATTTGGTTTGACCAATGCACCTGCAATGTTTATGAATTTGATTAAAGGTGTGTTTAAAAAATACCTAGATATATGCATACAAGTATTTTATTAACGAAATATTGATTTACTAAGAAATAGTAGAGACACATGAAGAGAATATTCAATTAGTGTTAATGTGCTTGCATGATCATAAAGTTTATGCCAAATGGTTAAGAGACTTTTTTTTTATTAGAGGGAGATCCATTATCTCATACACGCCATATCTAGGGAAGGTGTATCTTTGGATCTAATTAATATTTCAACAACTATCAATTATCCAAAGGCCCACAACATATCTAAGGTATGTATTTTTGTGATATTGACAAGTTGTTTTGAAAGGTTCGTTGAGGGGTTCTTGAAGATAGTGATTCCTATCATTTCCTTATAGAGGAGGGACAAGAAATTTGGTTGGTGTGATAAATATGAAGAAGATTTTGCAAAGATTAAGCACTTGAAAAAAATGTCCATCTTAAGGGTGTTGAATATGAAAAGGGACTTTGTTGAATGTACAAGCATTTCCGTAGAAGGGTTAGGTAGAGTGCTAAGGGAATTAGGTAGAGTGCTAATTCCCTTTTGGTGTGTCAAAGGAGACATATGGCTCCTTCCCATTGGTGTGGGTTATAAACCTGTGCATCGAGAAGGAGGGGTCTATTGGACTGGTAAAGATCCTCACCATCGATCATAATTTAGATATATAGTTAGGAATGCACCCATCATGGATATGATTGAGACTTGGCCTAAAGAGATGGACTTGACATTCAATTAGAGTCTACCACATGGTAGGCTTGAAAAGCACAATAAGGCTTAAATACCCGAAAAGAGAAGATAAAGCACCAAGCTAAGCCTTGTAATAGCATAATGTGACCTCAAGGAAATAAACATGTCACTTGAAGATTGTCAAATTTGACCAAAGAAGTTCATGGTTAAGGTTTGTGTGCAGGCTTTGACCATGCTAGAAATAAAAAGATGGAAGAAAAATTTAAGTACCCTGACAATAGTACTATATAGGTCCAATTACATTACAAAATGGTAGTAGAGCATATGGTTCTACACTAGCCCAATGTAGGCATGAAATACATGAGTAAATCAGTTTGATCGTGGTGATTAGGAAAAGGTGGAGAAATCTTAAAAGATATAAAGCTTTAGAAAGTACATAACTCTTCATCCTGATAACATAATTGAGAAAACAATACAGTCGTTAAAGAACTCTTGAAGAAAAGAAGTCTTAAGAGTCAATTCTTGAGAAAATATTTTTAATTGCTTGATAATTTGAAGGGTTGTGATCATTGAAGATACACAAAACCCATATGAGTTCGACGATGATGTTATGGAATAAAACTTGCAAGGTGGAAATGTAGAAGTAGAATTCAAGGGGCATATGAATGAAGACACTCCTCCTAACATTGTTGCAACTATGAGAAGTCTAAGAGATAGAGCAAATAATGAGAGGTCAATTAAATTTCAAGAGTAAGAAAACTAGTGGAATGTTGCCATGTTACATAGGTTGATATATATATATATAGAAGAGCTTTGAGCATTTATTAAGGTAATATCAAAGAATTACATGAGTTAAAGTTGGGTTAGATGACCATGGATGAATATGTGAATACGTTCTTGGAGTTTATGAGATATGTCAAATATATCAAGGATGAGAACTTGGTAAATATCCAACATTTCTTAAGTGGATTATGTCAACTCCTATAGAGAAAAAATTGAGTTTGATGAACCTCAAGATCTATATGAGGCCATTATAAAGGCTAAATATTATTATGAGAAAAATACGAATGAGCCAAAAATCCACAAGCCTTAGAAAGATAAGAAGAAGGAGAGGCTTAACCCGAGGAAGAAAGGGTTCAAGCTTCCTCATTTTAAGAATGAATTAAAGAACTCTCGACAGATCATCTAGAACAAAGTATAACTAAGCTAGCTAAATTAGTGATAAACATGCCAAGAAATTATATTAAGTGTTGGGATGTGGAAAAGAGCATTTAATTAGAGAGTTTTCTCATGAGAAGGAGACTACCAAGAATGTTCATATCATTCAAGAGACCACCATTACGGTTGATGTAGTCAGGAATATTCCTCAAAACTATGTTTCTCTAGAAGATCACCAAGGAGATCATCAATCAATAGTGGTTGATGGGAGAAGTGAGATTGTTAAATAGTCCTTTTTCCATTTTGATTGATCCAAGATCTAGTCATAGTTGTATTGCTCCTGAAGTGGTTAAAAATGTTTTCTTAATAAGTGTAAGCATGGCAAGTCTTGGTTAATTCAATTAGACATTGGAACCAAGAGAAAAGTAAATGAATTGGTAGAGAGATGTCCACTTGATTTGAACATATTCTTTACATCAGAAAATTTGAAGATTTTTCCACTCGGTTCATATGATGTCCTCATTAGTATGGAGTGGTTGGAAGCATTTCAAGTTAAAATTGATTTCTACAACAAGACATGTGAGTGTAGATGAAGATGAACACCCAAGGATAGTGAGTGGTATTCCAAACAAGATCTCCATTAGGTAGAGTTCAACCTTGTAGCTAAAGAAGTGTTTTAGAAAGGGATGTCAATTGTATGCAACGTATATTTTAGAATTAGAAAAGGAGAAAGGTCCAAATATTAAGGATTGCCCCAATGTTGACGGGATTGAATGACCCTATGCAATCAATAGGAATTCACCCCAATGAAAGGTCCCAATTGTTGTATTATGTTGGCTTTGATGTCAAAGGGTTGATGTCAAGTATTGACATAGTGATGAGCTTGTATCATTGATGTATTGATTGATTATGTTGTCATTGATGTAATTAATGTCAAAGAGTTGATATCAAGTGGTGTCATAATGATGGGTCGATAGTAAAGGAAATTATTGGAAGTACCAAATGGATGAACTCCAAAGTGGTCCCCTTATGGTGAAATCCCTCACGGGAAGACACTTTGTGAAGTCCAAAATGGTAGGTGGTTTTGTGATATCAATGTGGTTAGGGAAACCAAGTTTGGTAGAGGAAAAATGTAATGAAGATCAGTGAATTTGCAAGTAAAAGACTATTCTAGATGGATAGTGCTCGTCATGCCATTTCCAGTGATATGTGGAATGTCACATAAATCCTCACAGTTAGAGAGTTATGGATTTGTGAAGTTGGAGGACCCTCATGTGTTGTCTAGAAGCCCCTAGAAGGTCAAAGAAGTCAAATTATTCTAGAAGCTCCTAGAAGAAGGTTGACTAGTCAAAGTGGTTAGTCATGGGTTATGTGGTTGCAACAAGAAAACAATTAAATATAAATTAGTTGCAACTAGAAGTGGAGAGTTTACTATTTGTGAATAAGGTGGTTGTAAGTGGACAAAGTGGTTAGAAGTGGGTTAGCCCCAAAAAGAAGGAAGTTGGTTAGATGATAACCCC
>ML826041.1:64341-86380 GCA_009831015.1 Picea engelmannii | reverse complement strand
TGTTTGTTATTCCATTCTATACTACAAATGAAGATCCTAAAACATTTTTATCAGTACGTCCGTTAAAGTAATAATGTTGATCTTATAACAGAAAATCATACTGTGGTTCTTCAATTTATTATATTATAACAGTAATATAATCTACAGCAGGGGGTTCTTCCCAGTCTTTATCCAGATGTAAATTTTTGTGTGTAACACACCAATGATAATAACAACATTCGTTCTGAACTCAAATCAACATAACTAAATTACTCAGATTGTCATTTAATCCATTCCGTCAATCGACATATACATTGCATCAATATAATATAAATATCATTCACACAGATGCAATTACAACAATTAGATATAATCATTCAACCGAGAAGGAAAAGATTACATATCTGAAACTATTCGTGGAAAGCCAAAGGGAACAACCACGTTCCTCCCAACCGTAGAATAGGGCAGCCAAACTACTTGCCCGATTCACCCCTTAGCCTAACCATGAATCCATGAGGGCGAACTTGGAATCTCCTCCTCAACAATGTCTTTCAACTTCAACAGAATCCTCTTGCCTGACACTCATTCAGTAGTGTTCATAAAAACAAGAAAATTTGTAGTCCTTTTCCCCAACATACTAGGCAGCGTCCTGCCTCCTCACATATGCTATTTATCCCAAAAGCAATCTTTTTGCCTAGGTATTTCTTCCCTCCCTTGGGAATTTTCGCAGCTTCCTAAATCCCTGATTTTCAGGGCCTACCAATGGCCAAATCCATGATTTTCCACTTGTAACAATCAACCCAGAGGTAGTTCCAACATGTTCCCCACTCATGGAGTCATGGTCAACTAAATTTAACATGGTTGTTCCATTTGTCCTCCTGCAATAATTAAAACAATATTTTTTTTACATACAACTGTCATAGTCAAATAGACTGTTGGGTCAAATCAGGTCTCTGCCCAATAGTCATGATAATTAATTACAATTTATTAAATTTGAAATTCAGAATTTTCATAAATGACAAAAATTTTCCAAATTCAAATTTACAAAAAAAAGAATAATTTTCTAACAAATTTTGAATTTCAAAAAATACTTTATTTTTGGGGATGTCACACTTGCGCTATAAAATTTTGGCGTCATTGCCGAGGAGGATTTTGAATCCTCTTTGTACCCTAAAGACACTTTGGCAAGCTTCCCTCCCAAAGCCTCTATCCCTTAGCTTGCTTGGCGACTCCATTGAAGAACATTCCCTTTCCACCCTTGATGAAGTCCCCTTGAATTTCATCTGGCGACTCCACCTTCCATGAACCCACCTTTCCCTCTTTCCCCTTCCTCCTTTGGTGAGATTTAATCTTACCTGGCGACTCCTTGAGGTGTCTTTTCAGTCAATGGAACTATGGCACCATGGAATGAACCCTCATTCAGAAATTGTTGTGACTCAACAATGGCATTTTTACAAATGAAAAAGGAGAAGGATGCTAATAAAGCTGCTAAAGAGATGATGAATCGCATAAGAGAATTATTTCATGCCCTTAACGATGAAGAAGTATTCGAAAAATAGACATATGAAGAAAGTCATCAAGAAGAGAACACAATGAGTTGTGACCCTTTCGAAGACCTTGATGATGTTTTATTCCACAACCTTGAAAGTGAAGAAGTATCGGAGGAAACCTTGTATATGATAGATCCCCTTGAAGAAAAGCAAGCAAAGAACTATGCACTCAGAATCAATCCTCTTATGATGAAGAGGTGATGGAGGGGCTTGTCTATAAAAAGAAAGAAGAATTATGGTAAAGCGCAACATATATAGGAACCGATATCTTTGACCCTCTTGATGAAGGCGAGGTTGTCCAACCCTATTCACCTCCTAATGTTAAAGAAGTGATCAATATTGATGATGAATAAGGTCCAGTTGAAGACGTCCATGACTTTGCTCCTTCTACACACAAAGACGAACATATGGTCATTTTCAGTCATACTAATGGTCTTATGAAAGTACCCTTCGATATGGTTGACGAACCTATAGACACTTTCATATAGACTGGTAAAGCAGATAGGATCTTAGTTGTCTCAAATTTGATAGAGACCCCATTTATGAAATTGAGGGTAGCTCTGAGGCAGAGGGGGTGTCATGATCATAAGAGTGACCCTCACATGTATATGATTCAGATGTTTGGTAGCCTTGTGATGATATGGTTATAGATTTGTTCTGCCCCTTCGAGGATGACTTGTCACAACATACTCAGAGTGATCTTTCAGTCATCCTTTGATACATACCCTTTTGAGGATGCAGATTTGTTTTATGAGGATCTCCAACCATTGTGCTCAGATTTTGAGGAATACTAGGATGTGGCCACCTCAGAGCAATCAGAGGTTCATTCTTCAAAGCGAAAGTATTTTCATCTTGGAGATTCACATGGGAAGTGGCAGTGTTTTTCTACACCTACGACTGTTCCTTACCTCTTACCCTATTCTCCAAGAAACCATGCAGTATTATTCCGATATCTCATTTTCGCTCAGTCCTCGACAAGCAGTGAGTCTTTGTGTGCGGATGAAGATGAGTCTTCGTCTACATATAGTAGCCCCCTTCAAAGATGGATTGATAAGTCTTGTTGCTACACTCTTAGGCGGGATGATTGGGTTGATGGTTTCTCTTTCCAACAGGATTTCCTCCCTCACACCCATCTTCATGAGTTTTATTTCATGATCGATTATATCTGTGTTTATACTCATGATTATTATGTGCTTAACTTATCTTTGTTGTATTAGATGATTAAGCACAGGGAGAGATACTTTGATGAGATGATCAAATGGTTGCACTGGTTTTATGACTTCACTTAACATCATCTAGCATGTAATCTTCAAGGCCCCAGGGCCCCAAGTAAGTAGGTAAGTCATTTTGATTCCTTGCATTTGCATCTTGATTGCTCATATTCATTTAGATGCATTTCATTTTCATTTTTCTCCACTTCCATATTGATTTCATGCTTAGCTTAGAAAATGTTTTTTCTTTTACAAGTTAACTTTTAGCTTGGATTTTTATGGACAAAGGGTGATAGCACCACCCTAGATGCTATGATCCCTTTGTTTGACATTTTGGAAAGCACAGTTCTACCAGAAGATGTTGCGGTTCTCATACACTCTACGACGAGCACATGTCCCCACGTATGAGCCAGATGTTATCCATATTTTGTCGATAACTAAGGAGATTATGTCTCGAGGCCCTCAGGTTCTAGATATGGAGTGTCGAGAGTACATGACCAACAATATCCTTCTTGTATAGATGGAGACCCCTCTCACCACCATAGATGGTCACGGATTTCCAGATGGCATCCACCACATCAGATGGATTCCGAAAGGCAGTGGGCCTTGCTCCATGAGGTACAAGTCAATATTATGGTGAGCATCATTTCAATATTTAAGGCATTTGAGTATGTTGTATCTTAGATTGCTCTAGATTTCATGATATATGCTTGGACATTGTGCCTTTTTCCCTACTTCACCTTGGTGGTTGACATTGTGCCCTAGTAAGTGGTCTTCCTTGGGGATGGGTTTGCTGCTAGGAACTCCCTTGAAGAGCCATCGTACCACTCCTGACCATACTTACCATTTTCCATCATTTCCCCCCCCCATTTCCTTATCTCTTGGGATTTTAAGGTGTACTGACCCAAGAAGGGGTTGTCCCTCATTCTATGGGAAGAAGGGGTTGAAGGCCCAGAGGGATTGATGTGGGTAAAAGATAAAAGCCTTGCATGAACCTTCTAGATGTTTTGCCCAGTGATCACCTATGAAAGGAGTGAAACACTTATGTTTCAGTAAAGGGGGACCCACAATATAATAAATAATGCTTAAAAGGTTAGTTGAAGGATAGGAGGTCTCATCACGAGCCAGCCTATCATGTCCATGAATATCTAGTGGTATGTCATTACCATCATCTGGTCACCAAGCCAGGGTAATGGCTCTCAATTGCATGGTTGAGAGAATGAGGGTCTCATCATGAGCCAACCTTCTCATTTCCACTAATTGTTTATGGGTGACACTGCCATTATCTAGACACCACGCTAGGGCAGTGGCCTTCGACCTTTCTTTAAAATTATGAAAGAATAAAAGAATGGCAAATAATGGGCTTGGAAAAAGTGCATTTGGGGATGAAGGTACAACACACCCTCTACAAAGGCACCCATGAATGAGACACTATGACCTCTTGTATGTCATGAGTCCTATGCCCATTTAGTCTTGACCCCAACCACCTCATCCACTTTACATGGCTTGGAGAGGGATCTCTTGGAAACTTTCCTTGACCTAGGGCAAGATCTATCCAATAGGACACCTCGTCAACCCTCCTATATTCAAGCTTGACAAGTCACATAATGTCCTTCAACAATTAACATGCTTAGGTGGCTCATTTATTGATTGGATTCACTTATCATGATGTTATGACTTGAAATCCTTGGAGGGTGTGTTTATTTGTCTTTGCAAGACCTAGTTGGTGGGCAATTTTGGAAGAACAAGCCTAGCTTGGGCTGCAAGCCCACAGGTTTGATTCCAAGGGTCCACATGCCGGGTCACAGGGACAAAGTATTGGAGACTTAGAAGATGATGTGAAATACTTATCCCAACCCTCACATGCCAAACAATTTTCCCAGGAGGGGCAAAACGTCTTCTTTTTTAGCTTAACGTCATGTTTGGGGGTTAGGGCATGGTGGTGAGGTGATATGCATTGGCACTTGGACATTTTGAGGTGTTTGAGGCTTTGACCATGAAGGAAGATATTTGGAAACTTGACACATGGCTTTCGGAAACCTTACTACCCTCCTACATCACCAATGACTTTCTACTAGTGTCAAAACCTCCCCTAAAGGGGTGACGTCCATGTAAATTAGGGTTTTATTTGTGCAAAAGTGAAATTTTAAAGGAAATGTTTAATATTATTTTGTAAAGGGGGCAAGATTAGGGTTGTTGACCCCTAATCTTGTGGTTTACCCTAAAATATGTCAACAAACTATCATATGGACTTTTTGTATAAATAAGAGATCATAAGATCTCATTTGAGACATAACTCTCCCTCTTGTGAGAGGACTTGGATTTGAAATTTTCGCTACACTTTGGATATATTTGTCTCTTGTTCACTTGTTTATGGCTATCTCTTGTGAATGGTTTATGGAGGAGTAAGGAACTAGCCTTGGAGGAATGCTTTCTAGCTTTTATGGTGGATTATCTTAGCATCTTTCTTGATTTTGGTATGGTCTTTTACTCTTATGCTATCATTTTTTCAAGTCAAGGATTGTTGTGCAAGGAGATAAGTGGGAAGTACGAGTATTTACACCCCCACTCTAGTCTTCATAATTTATTTCTTAAAGTTTATTGATGTTGCAAGGGTTTGTTTGAGGAAGTAAGAGTATTTACACCCCTCATTCTTAAACCCTAACTAGAGATACTTGCCTTGGGATGTAAGAGGATTTAAACCCCCAAGGAAGTAGCATCTCTAGTTCATTCATTTGACTCCATTAACCCAATAGTAAAGGCACTAGTCATATATTTTTTGCATTGGATATATAAAAGCATTTCCTTGGGAAACGTGAATTTTTATCTTTTGAAAGATCTCTTGCTTGGAGTTGGTTAGCCTCATTAGGAGGAGTCTTCCCCTACTAGGGCGTCCCCTCTTCCCCACTACTTTAATTGTTGTTACAAACCATAACCTACATCCATTAGGGCTGATCTAACCTAGATAAACTACTAACCATAATTCCCAAACTAACCCTAGACTAGCTCCTAAATTTTGCTCATTTACTCTACTAACTAGGGTGCATATTTTGGGCTAATTGTCGGCATATTGTGTGGTGTAATTTTCTGATATAAGTGACTGCAATCTACAGCCATAAGGATGCATTTTTCTACAGAAAATACATGTTTATAACAGCCATCTTCTCTTGCCTCCTAAGTGTCATTTTTCAACCTATATTCATTGTTAATCTTGATGTTGATTTGCTTAACTAGTTGAGATCTTTGTATGCTGATTTAGATGATTTATTTGCTGATATAAATTGTCATATATTGATGCAAATTAGGGAAAGCAAGCTTAACTTGTTGATCCATACTAACATATATCATTGCAAGTTGGATTTTTTTGTGTCTCGGGCAGGTACAATCATCTAGAGAAGTACTATACCTTTGGGGAAACAATCACTTGACTTACAAGGCATCTCTTCCCACGTTTCAGTCCATTTAGATTTGACCTCCAGGGGCTCCACCTCCATCTCTATCCATCCCCATCTCATTCCCCCTAGGTTCACCGAGATCGCCTCCTTAGAGTGGCCTAGTCACCCTTGAAGTGTGAGATCTACATCGAGCTGACATTGGGTGTAGGATTCCCAAGTTGTAGCACTTGTTTTTGTGGTTGGGTTAGGATTTTCCCAACCTACAACTTGCGCTATAACACATATTTTTCACTTCAGTTATCAACAATAAGTTCCAGTTGCACTAATAGAATTTTGTTTGGGTTTAGTTAGAGTTACTGCTTCCACTTGTAATAAGTTGTTTTTTTTTAATAACAATGTTTTTTGTTAAGGTCCAATTGATTGAGAGTTATGAACTGACACTTCAACTCAACTCCACTCAGTTTAAAGAAATGTTTACAAATTATAATTAGGCAGTAACAGTGAAGTTATATCTATAGGATCTGATTGTGATGTAAAGTTGAACTTTAGAGCTTAGATCCTAGATAGGTAATCAAACCCTCTCTCGATGAAGATAAATAGATGTATCTTTGAATGTAAAAAAGGTTCAGTTTTTTTGGGGAGGTATCAAGCAACAGGATTTTGGTTGGGCCTTGAAGCATAAACTATTAATTTTTCCACCTGGTGAATATAATTTTTGGTGACAAACTGTGTTTTCTCAAATCTTGTGTGTCTTATTATCTTATCTAGATGCAAATTGAAATGTATGCAAAGCATTGTTTCTTTTCCTTTCAGTTGTTGTCTCAATGAACTGTTTATTGTTATGCAACTTGATTTCAACGATTGTTTCACTGGATAGTTTATTGTAATACAACATATTTGGAGGATTTGTGTCCAAGTACATGTTTTGGACTTGAAATATTATTTCAAGTCTGAAATTTCATACAAGTGACAAATTGTATGCTTGTTTGTATTTCCTCTGTTTTATTTTTATATCTTTATTTTCTTACCAAAAAACATGCCACCAGCTTAGGAAAACCTTATAGTGATATTGATTAACGATCCAACTAGGTCTATGCCCTTGAAAACCTATCTATTAGATGACCATCAAAACAAACAAACCCAATTCATAAAAAAACAATTTTTCCAACAATTGAGGTGGCCTAGCTCTTCCCTATAGCAGTCAGGTGCAGACCTTAGGACTAACATCTTTTGGCACCATTGTTAGGGAATGGAGTAATGAAGCATCTTTCCCTGGGAGAACGACAATGATCAGATCTAATCTTTGATGGTGAATAAAGATTAGGCACAAAACTGACTGCCATCTTTCACCTGGCGACTCCACTGAATGCAAATCTATTAAGGAATGTTGGCTCCCAAGAAGGGATTCAGGAAATCAAATCGTGAGCATTCTAAAGCCTCAAAAGTCAAACTTAATGTTAATGGTGACATAGTAACTCTTGATCCAGAGAGACAACTAAGGAAGTCTACCATTGCTCAGAGACACCCTTTGCCATCCAAAGGCAAGTCCACATCTGAAAAAGTTTCCCCTGTCCTCAACAAAAAGCAACCCAAGGTTGTTATTTTTTAAAACCCCCTCGTAATTATCCCTCAGATATATCCAGTCTCAACCTCTGCCTCATCATCTTCTCAAGCAACCACACCCACATCTCCTCCTTATCTTCAAAGCCTAATTGTCCTAAACATGGCTCTCAACAGGATGGAATCCATCATTACAACCAAGTATGCACCTTTAGTGTTGCCTCAAAACTTAAATGCATTTCCAACAAGTGACTACATGAAATATCTGCCCAGATACAATGGTGAGGGAGATTTGACTGTTGAAGAACATTTGGCAGCATTTTACAGCTTTGCAGACAATTTTAACATTGAAAATGCAGATGTATGGACGAGGTCGTTTGTGCAGAGCCTGGATGGAGAGGTAAGGAAGTGGTTTTGTGGTCTAAGTCCAACTTCTATCACAAGTATTGAGGAATTGGATTAGGAATTCCTAAAAAAATGGGGAGATAAGAGAGATTACATGTACTACATAACTGAGTTTGGGGCTTTAAGAAGGAAGAATGGTGAGTTTGTATCAGAGTTCACTAAGAGGTTCAATAAGATGTATAACAAGATCCCTAATGAGATTAAGCCAACTGAATCCTCAACCAAGATCGCATTTGCAAATGCATTTGATGTTGAATTTTCTCTCCTGTTAAGGGAGAGCAGGTCCACCACTTTGTTGTCTATGCAAGAGGCAGCCATTGAGATTGAGTCCAACATCCTAGCATCAAAAAAATTGAACAAATCAGATAGGGACAAAAATATGCAGAGGGAAGAGCTTCCTTCTTCTTCCAACCCAGCAGAATCTGACCCAAATCTAGATGAGGTGAATCGAACCTTGAAATCCCTGACTTCAGAAATAGCTAAACTTGAATGGGAAGCCAAGCATCCAAATAGACCATATCAGGATGTTGCAAATAGAAACAATAATAAGTTTAGAAAGCCTAATAATGCCGCTCAAATCGAGCAAAGGGAGAGGAGAAATGTCAAAGATCAGAGAGTTGTTCCCCTTTTTTAGAACAATGAAGTAGAGGATATGGATGAGGGTAATGGCATTGGATATGACTATGCAGTATTGTTTAATGAAACTAACCTCTATCTTAGTCATCTAACCCAGCAAGACTATTAAATCTCTCAGTTGTCAAACCAATTTGATGATGATGGAAAGGGAGAGGAGATCTTTCAAAGCCAGCTTAGGCCAGGGGGTCCCAAGACAAATGAGCCCAGTCAAAATAAGAAATCAAATTCCCCTCCCAAAAAAGGTCCAAGCAAAGATGCAACAAATAAAGAAGATCAACCACATCCAACTAAACCTGTTATTCCAGAGGTAAAAGAAGCAGACAGACAACCAATATCAATATCCTTGTACCTTTGACAGAGTTATTGAAAAATGAGCCTTTTAAGAAGTCTATCATGAAGGTTTTGAAACCTCCTGCACCTGCTATCTCAATTGATGTGATAAGCTTGCAAGATGAGAACCCTGCTATCACTGTTGGCCCACACATTGAATATGGGTTTGATGCTTCCCCACCTTTTTACATATCCTTGAATGTCCATGACAAGATCTTGCATAACTGCCTAATGGACTCAGGGGCCTGTCATAATGCCATGCCTAAGATTGTTATGGAAGAGCTAGGGCTAGAAATTACCAAGCCATACCAGGACCTTTACTCTTTTGATTCCAAAAAGGTTAAATGCTTGGGATTAATTAAGGATTTGGTTGTTTCTCTATCTTAGTTTCCCATGAAAAGTGTGGTTTTGGATATTTTTGTAGCTGATATACCTCCCAATTTTGGCATTCTTTTATCCAGGCCATGGGCCAAGAAAGTAGGAGGATCCTTGCAGATGGATCTTACATATGAAACCATCCCTGTTTTTGAAGGAGAACACATAAGATTGTACATAGAATTTAGGTTGGCTTACATTGTGAGTGATCATCAGAATCTAGGTAATCATCCCATTTATGTTGTAGAGGATGAAATTGGGTGATCTATTTTTCGTATAAATGATGATGGTCTAGAAATATCAGTCAGCAAATGCAGAAATCAGCCAGAGGTAAAAGGAAATGAAGTCTGGAAGATGTATTTTGATGGATCATCTTCAAAGAAGGGTTATGGTGCTAGCATAATCCGCATTTCCCCTTCAAAGGAAGTGGTTTCACTCTCATACAAATTAGAATTTGAAACAACCAACAACTTAGCAGCGTATGAGGCCTTGGTGCTGGGGTTGAGAGCTGCTAAAGACATGGTCATTGAAAAATTGGAAGTCTTCGGTGATTCTAAATTGATTGTTAATCAGGTGAAAGACATTTATCAAACAAAGCAATTGAGGCTTAGACGATACAGAAATGAGGTATGGGACATAGTAGACAATTTCTTTCTAGCATTCAATATTTCCTTTGTCTGCAAAGATGTTAATCAGAGGGAAAACTCTTTAGCTCTAGCTGCTAGTACTTTCATGCCTCCCATTGGTCCAAATGTTAAATATGAGGTGGAGGTTAGGCAAAGAACAACTATACCAGACAATGTTAAGCACTGGCAGATTTTTAGTGATGATCTGGAGCTCAAGAGATTTCTGCAAACCATTGAGGAATTCTCAAATATCTCCATTGATCAAGAGAATGAGGAAGATGAAACAGAAAATCAGCAGGCACCACCTTTTCTGAACAAGTTAGATGGTCACAACATTCTAGAGCTCAAAACAAACCATATTCCAAGGGGCTTAGTACCACTGGAGAAGCTTTTTGACAACAATGATGTCTCTAGGAAAGCTGTCATTCAAAGTCAAGAACAAGAGGTTGTAGACTGTAATATTGGAACAACTGCAAATCCCAAATTTGTCAAGATATCCAAAGCACTGCTAGATGAGTAGAGAGACAAGTATGCTAGCCTTATGAAAAGTTTTGTTGATATTTTTTCATGGTCTTATGAGGCCCTGAAGACCTTTGATAGTGACATCATTTAGCACAAGATTCCTCTGAATGTGGGCTCAAAGCCATTTAGGTAGAAAATCATACAATTTAATCCTCTGCTAAAGTCTATTATTGAAAAAGGAAAAAGGATGCTTGATGCCAAAATCATTGTGCCCTTGAGATATTCAAATTGGGTGGCCAACTTGGTGCCTGTCAGGAAAAAGAGTGGAGAAATATGCTTATGTGTAGACTTCAGAAACCTGAACAGGTGTTCGTTGAAAGACAACATCCATTGCCCAAGATGAACCATATTTTACAAAGGGTAATAGGTGCCCACATAATTTTCATGCTGGATGGTTATTCTGGATACAACCAAATAGTAGTGCTTGAAGAAGACAAAGAAAAAACAACCTTCACTACCCCATGGGTTCCATTCATGTATGAAAAAATGTCCTTTAGCCTGATGAATGCAAGGGCCACCTTTCAGAGGGCCATGGGCATTGCATTTGTGGGTGAAAAGGACAAGTTCATGGTTATATACCTTGATGACATCACCATCTTCTCAAAATATGATGATGAACATCTGCAGCACCTAGAGCAAATCTTTCAAAAATGCAGAAGGTATGGAATCTCTTCGAATCCAAAAAAATCCCATTTTTCTATGTTAGAATGAAATTTCCTAGGACACATTATATTTGAAAGAGGGATAAAGATAGACCTAGAAAGGGTAGATGCCATCCAAAAAATTGACATCCCTAGAAATAAGAAGGCCATTCACTCTTTCATAGGCAAAATAATTTTTTTGAGGTGTTTTGTACCAAACTTTGTTGAGATCATCAGGAATATTACTAACATGTTGAAAAAGGATGTTGACATCAAATGGAAATAGGAAGCCAGATCATCCTTCCAAAGGATAAAGCAGGCTCTGATTGAAGCCCCTGTTTTAGTTAGTCTAGATTATTCCAAAGAATTATTGATTTTCTCTTTTTCCTCTGAGGAGACTATTCCTATTGTATTACTGCAAAAGAATGAAGAGGCATGAACAACCCATTTCCTTCTTCAACAAAGAACTCAGGGATGTTGAACTGAAATATGACATATTGGAGAAGCAGGCTTATCTCTTAGTCAAGGTCTTGAAGTCCTTTAGGGTTTATGTTCTGCAGTCCAGCATAACAGCTTACATTCCTAGCAGCAGACTGCAGTGCGAAGGAGATCCCACTTCAGCCAGACAGTGAAGGGAAGAGCGACAAGTGAATAGTCAAACTTCTAGAATATGATCTTCACATAAATCCTACTAAGATGATCAATGGACAAGGCCTTGCCAAACTGTTATCTGATTCAAATTCCAAAGAGCTGGAATTGCACCATACCTTCAACCAATCAGATGCTCCACTGATGCAGGGTCGAAAGAACACCATGCATGTACTTGATTAGTATCCTCTTTCACCTTGGTATAGAGTTATCGTTTATTTTTTACAGCACCTAGAATGCCCACCAGAGTTGGAGAAATACAAAACTAGGTCTCTTAAATTGAAGTTTGTAAAATACTGCATTTTAAACCAGAATATATACTGGAAAGACCCTGCTGGTATTTTGTTGAAGTATCTAGATGAAGATGAGTCAAAACAAGTTATAAAAGATATGCATAGAGGAGTTTGTGGAGGGCACCAGCATTGGAAATCTACAACCCTCAAAGTTCTGAGGGTTGGATACTACTGGCCCACCATATTTTCTGATGCGCTTGCCATGGTCAGAACTTGTGAAAAATGTCAAAAAATTGATCGAAAAAAGAAATTGCTCTCACTGCCCCTGAAACCCATAACTGCTAATGGCCCATTTCAACAATGGGGCCTAGATTTCATAGGTGAGATAAACCCACCCTCCAGTGGAGGGCATAGGTGGATTCCAACTGCCACTGACTACTTCACAAAGTGGATTAAAGTTGTTCCTCCCAGGAATGTTACTGACAAGGTGATCATGAACTTTTTGGAGACAAACATCTTTGCTAGATTTGGATGGCCCGGGAAACTAATAACAGACAACGCTCAAGCATTCAAATCCAAGGCCATGATTGACTTATGTGGGAATTGCCACATTACCCTGACACACTCTACACCTTATTACCCACAGGGGAATGGGTTGGTAGAGTCATCAAATAAAACCCTCATCAGGATCATCAAAAATTGTTGGCTGAAAATAAAAAAATCATGGGATTCCAAATTGAAGTATGCCTTGTGGGCTGATAGGATCAGCACCAAGAAATCATTGGGTGCCTCTCCATTTCAACTATTCTATGGGGTGGATGTTTTTTCCAACCCATCTTGGTCTACCAATATTGAAATTTTTGCAGGAGGAGCCTAATGACATCCAAAGGAGAATTTTTCAGATTATTGAAGTTCAGCAAAGGAGAGAAGCATTAAATGAGAAGACTGAGGCACACCAGAGCAAGGTCAAGGAAACCTTTGACAGAAAAACCAAAAGAGATATGTTTCAAGCACGTGACCTAGTTTTGAGGTGGGATGCCAGGAGGGAGGACAAACCCAAGCATGGTATGTTCAATAACCTTTGGTTTGGTCACTTCAAAGTTGCCAAAGTTCTGGATAATAATACATTTATATTGCAAAATCTAGATGACACTGAGATCTTTGGAGGCCCAGTCAATGGGCGCTTCCTGAAGCATTACGTTAAATGATGAACTAAAGGTGGTTCATTCTATACATAGTTGTTTTGATTTGCAGTTTCATTCAATAGTTTAGTGTGAATAAAAGACTCCATAGCCCAATAAAGGCACTAGGGTATAGTTGCAAATTTTATTTTCGGTTGAAATAAGATAGGTAATAGGGTTGGTAGAGGGAGTAAAGTGATTGTTGTCAGAAATGAAAGAACTAAGGCACACAGTCTGTTGTTCTTAGCACCTCACAAGGAAGTGCTACACCCCCCCGTTGGAGCCAATGTTAAATCCTAGGTTAGCACCTCTTCTTTCTATTCCTTTAATCAACCCGTCCCATTTGTCAACCTAGTTTCTACTTAGTTTTTCTTCATGGTGTGTTGAGTCATTTCAATTTGTTTTTATCTTCCTATTTGTTTTCTATCATTTCCTTGCTCATTATAAGTTCAAGACAAGTCATGATTTGAATTGAATAAGTCACATCACCATGGTTACATCACTGCTGGATTGCAAAAAGGATAACTTAGGCCTATTGATGCAAAAAGATATTGATTTCAAGAATGCCCATGTTCTTGCAAACAACAGAGCATGCACTATTTTATGAGTTTTAACGTTCTAAAAATATTTAAAGTTTAAATAACGGTGTGTTGGTGCCTCGCATGCGTTTGCATCTCCTTGTGCACTCAAGTTCGTGCGCATTTCCACCAATTCAGACATCATTACAAATTCCGTGATAATATCATGCATGTTTGTGCCTCGAGTTATTATTATTGCAGGGTTGTGTGTGGTTATTATTACAACTGGTAAATAAACCCGAAACAATGCATACTTTTGATCACCACTCTCCGCAGAAGCATATAAGTCACAATGGTGTCACCCCGAGAGCGTTGTCAATTGAACAGAACAAAGCCAACAGGGCTCGAACTGTTTGAAGAAATACCAAAAATTAGAGATATATTTATCAAAGCAGAATGGTTTGACTTCAGATGCACCTTCAATGAACATAACACAAGGGTTGCCCTCATCTTTGTGCAGAACTTCGACGGGTTCCAGACTCAACTCAGGGACACCACCATTCACATTATAGAGCACTTCATCATTGGAGCATGCACTCTCTTGATCAATGGTGAGAGATGGTTTAAAAAAGGAAAATTTTCAGTTGAAATCTTCAATAAGTTTCTGGTGGCAGAGCACCAAAACCCTGATTGGAGCAAGGGCATCTCACTCCTGTGGATTAAAGAAGATTGGAGGGGCATTCTCAGAGCAGTTCAAAGGTATAACTATATCACAGGAAAAGGTAGAATCTCAATTGTTCACTGTTATCACATTAGTTTCCTTATGCATTTAAACAGTCACAAGGAACTAAACCCCCCCTTCTATCTGCTTAAAAACCTAACTAAAATATCTAAGAGAATCCTGAATTACCTAGAATCGGATCATAGAAGCCTCTACCACTAGGGGTTCATTTAAATACTGGTTCTCTTTGCTTTAAATGAAATAGAAATGCCTTGGACATATTTTCTGGTGTCTTTAGGGCTATAGGAAGAAGAGGAGGTTGATCCACAACCAAAAGAACAAAAGGACGAGGTTAATCAGGCAGATAGGGTTTCTCTTGAACTTGGGTGTTCATCTAAAGCCACCCAACCAACCAAAGGGAAGACCACACCTAAAAAAGGGGGAACTCGATCAAAGAAAGAAAAATCAATTACTCCACCAAGGGAGGAAATTACTTGAAGACAATTAAGGTCCTCTGCAACAAAAAAGAGGGAAAGGGAGAGTGGCAAGGTATATGTCAGGAACTATATCAGACAAGAAGAAGAACATGCCATCCTAACAGGCCAACTGTCCCCTGAACATGCCGAGGATAAACCTATTCCCACTGCTATGCAGGAAGACAAAACTCCCAAGTAAAAAACAAGCAGACAAAGAAGGACTAAACAAGCCAGTTCAGAGATTGTTGTAGAAAAAATCGTGCCAGTAGACACCCTGATTAAGGATTCCCATGTTGCCAAATGGAGCAAAAATAGAAAAGGGAGCCAAGTCCCTGAAATGCCAAGCAAACCTAACAAAAAGACCAGGCTAACAAACCAGTTAAGGTTGAACTCCAAGGCATTGTTTAATCCATCCTTAAAGAATTTGTTGACCACCTATTTCGACTAGGGGTCAACGTCATGTACCATGAAGATATGTACCATGTGGTACAACAAGTCTGAAGACTTTTGGCACATGAGGGCATTTCTGCCCCCGACACTTTTTGTACTCGGAATGTCCGCTTCCCTGCATGGGATTATAATGTAATATGTTAGCATGGATCATTTTTTAGTTAGTTGCCTAGGAATTTATCATTGGGGAAGTCCTTTCATTGAGTTTTTTTTTTTCCTCAGGTAATTAATCTTGCTTAATGGCAATTTTAATTATCCTTGAGTTTTTCACTCAAATAAACCTCCAAAGTGGTGAAAGGCATTATAATGATCGAGCCCAATGGGTGACTAAGGTCTAGAGGTGTAGTAAATGGCCATTCTAGACATCTCCTAGAGTCTTGCGGAATTTCGTTGAGTTTTGATAGGATTTTTTAATAATTAAAATTTCTAGAAATTGGAAAATTTTAATTATTTTTTATGTAAAATGTAACAATTTGGTCCTTGGGGTTTTTGTATAGGGGTATGGGTACTAAAATCAAATGGATAATGACCCCATACACTCTTGGGCCAAGTTTCATCTCAATTGGTCAAGATCTGCTAGGTCATTCTCCATGAGGAATCCAAGTCAGTCAAAAGACAACATTTAATTGCCTAAGGAAAACTAGCCAAATTTTGTAAAAGTGACTAAAGTCAGGAAACAGGGTGGGGAAATGTTTCTTAAAGTGTTTGCTAAGTTATAAAAATACTATCGCATAAGAAATAATCCCACCATGGCAAGTTCTAACTTTTAAGTGAGTCTCCCTAAGGGGAAGTGTGCCCCCCTCTTCATGTGAGCATGTAAAAAGTTGAAGCAAAGGGTGGGAAGGTCCCCACACCTTGGTGGACCCCCCTTGGACCATGGACAAGTTTTATAAACACCTAATGGGGGTTCCCACCTCCTAAACACTCATCTCGCTTTCCTAAAGTGCACCCCTGCCTCATGTGGTGCGCCCCCCTTGAGTGGAGCCCCCTCCCTTTTTGTTGATGCTTGTAACACATTCAAGGGGGGTCTCCCTTGCATTTCTCCCTTAAAAAAGAGGCATTTATCTGTCTTCCCCTGGCTGGGGTCTCAGCATCCACCTGGTGGGATTTTATCCCTATGGAAGTCCGAGCTAATCATCTCCCCATATGTACCTGTCTGTCGAGCATGGTCCTGCAGCAACAACAAGTACGGCCTCCATGGGCTCATAAGTCACAAGGATCATAGCAATGTCAATCACATCTAATAATTAAGTTACCCAAACATGTGCATAAAACCCCCCTTTTACCAGACAAGTGCTCAAAGACGTTATTCTATTCTACAAGCCAGGTTTGGAGATGGTTTTAGGACGTCCTATTGGGATGATTCTCCTTAGGTGTGGGGTATTTCCAGGTGAATACCAATCTAGGTCATGCAAGTGCATGAGATGGTGTGGGGGATATTTGGGCAAGGGGTGCAGTGATGACAGGGAAATGTATGTCTTACTTGTGGGTGCCTCTGAAGAGGGTGAGTTGCACCTTGCCATAGATGCAATTGTTTCCTAGCCCATTCAATGCCTTTTTACTCTTTGTCTTATTGCTTTTTCTTTCAAGAGAATAGTTGGGGGACACTGCCCTGGTGTGGTGACATGAATGGCACCTTGTTTCATCCCATCTAAAAACCGATTCTTTATTTAACAAATTGTTCATTGGTTTGAATATCTTTGATATATTCGAGAGGAAGCATCTAATGAAGTTGACCTTTCCCAGGAATGACTACAATTCTTTTCAGTTCCTTAACAATTCGATCTTTTGGATCCCCTTGATCTTTTCAAGGCCGATTCTGACTCCTTCCTTTGATACAATGTAGCCCAAAAGTTTTCCTTTTGTTACACCTAAGATGGTCTTCTTTGGGTTAAGAGATATTTCGTACATCCTGCATATTTCAATGCCCTGTTTGAGATGATTGATGTGATCCTTTCTATTCTTTGAGAGAACTGTGAGGTCATCTTGATAGATTTCCATTATCTTCCTGATAATATCTCTGAATGCATAGTCCATGGCTCGCTGAAAATTAACACCCGCGTTTAGCAACCCAAATGGCATTCTGATGTATTCATATGTTCCCCAAGGAGTTGTGAATGTCGTTTTCTTTTGATCATCAAAATTAACCAATACTTGGTTGCATCCAAAAAATGTGTCTAGCAAAAACAACATCTTTGAACCTATGATCCTTTGTAACAACATTCCATATCTAAAAGGGGGTAATTGTCCTTGATACATGCCTTGTTCAAATATTTGAAGACCACACATAATCTGATCTAACCCATCTTCTCTCCTACTATCACCTGGTTTGACAACCAAGTAGTATGCCTCGTCGAAGTGAGGATTCTTGCATCTAGTAATTTTTGCAATTCTAGCTTGACCATGGGAGCTAACTTGGGGTTGATCCTCCTCAAGTGTTTCCTGAATGGCTTTGCTCCTGGTAGTAATGGTATAGTATGTTGAATGATATATCATTTCTATGTCTTCAAATCGTCATACAACCAGGAAAATACATCTTTACACTCCATCACAAGCTTTCAAATCTTTTCCTTTTCTTCGGTCGTTGTACCAGCCTTGATCATCTTTGGATCTTCAATTGTTCCCACATTGATCTCTTGATACTCTTCAAGTTTTGTCATTTCTATCCTTCCTTTCAATGCATCATCTCTGTCAAACTTGGCCTCCAAAGGCACTAAACCTGCAGGTATCTTATTTGCGCATATTTCTTCCATGTGGTCATTGTCTCTCTCATCAAGCGTATTCTTCTCAAAATCTTGGATGTTATGTAGAAAGTTGAGGATTTGTTCATCATCTTCAAACACTTGCCAATTTTCTACGTGGTCTAGAATTCGGGACATGGCTGAAATAAAGATGTTGCAACTGCAAGCACATCATCCTTCTCTTTCTATGCTCGAGGTATTGCTTCGAGGTCGATTTCCTCGAATTCTTTCAAGTCTAAAAGAACTACTAACCTGTATCTTTTTAGTCTTTCTTGCTTGCAAACATAGTGGCCCTTAACTTGGCAAACAGTAAGGTTAGAATCACCTATGATATGTAAAAATTTAATTCCTAAGTCTTTATCCATATTTAAGCCAAGCAGTAATGTTTCATATTCAACCACATTATTCGTAGCTTCAAATTCTAATCTGAAACTGAAAGAATAATAAAGGAGTTCATCGGAGGGAGAAGTAAACATAATACATGCACCATTACTTGACCTGAAGCTAGCTCTGTCGAAATGCAATGTCCATTTATCATTAGTGTCTGAACTAACTATTCCCTTTGTTGTGAATATTGTGTAGGCTCCAAATCCTTCATCTTACCATACCAGATTATCTTCTTTGTTTCAGGGATCTTCAACATGACTTTGTTTATAATCTTCTCTAAATAGAATAACTAATTTGTCGTTGGGACTCTGTATTGTGGCATAAGATAGATCCATATGTAGAGTGCCACCAAGTTTGGCTGCCCATTTTTGAGATAACCACATTCTGCATGTTGTTGGGATGTCAAGAACAACTACATCCAGGTGTTTGGCCAAATGAACTTGTAAATCCTAAATTATACCAGTAGTCAGGATCTGTCATGAATCAAAAGCACACACATTCCTATAAGGCTGGAAGTATTCAATCCCATCTTGTTTGTAACTTCCAGTGACATGACGTTCATTCTTGCTCCAGTATCCATCATACAGTGGTGAAAAGTCCAATCTGTGACAACCAATGATACAAAAAATGGTTCATGTTGGCCATTTGATTCGAAATTATTGGACAAGAATAATGGAGGATCATTTTTTGGCTCTGGTGATGACTGTGCACAATCTACTACTTCAAAACCAAGAACTTTTCCAATCTATTGCTTGAAATCCGAACTCTTCACTATTTCTTCCAATGGAACTAGCACCTTGGTGTTATTTTCCCATCCTATAAGATCAATATCCGAACTACAACCCATTGTCTTTATTTGTTGTCCCTTTGTTAAGGGTGTTGAACTTGACATTTCCTTTTCTTTAGAGACCCCTTATTCTTTCTAAGAGATCTTAGGATCCTTTCTAGTTCTGTGTGTATATACCAATCCATATTTTTTATTATCTAATTGATCTTTTCCTAGGATGATCTGCTTCCAGATCCTGGTGCTCTTTTGCTAGGATTAACCTGGTCCTTTGCACCAAATGTTGATATCTCTAAACCACTCGTCATCATGTTCAATGAATCTAACGACCTTGTACCTTCTCCAACTGCTTCCAACAGTGCCTCATGATGGTAGAGGAAAGTATCATCTGCATGTAAAGCCTTACATGTATTGAAATAGTATGGATACAAATGATTTACTACATTTGTTTTGTCCAAGTTGTTTGGCAATCTTGGATTCATAAGTGAACCCTGCAGCACACTTCTAGGTTGGAATATGTTATATTGTGCCTGTTGTTGCATATTCTGTACAATCTTCTCTAACCTTGTCATTTTGTCCTACGTTATTGTGTGCGCCTGAGTGACCACCAAGTGTAATTGTTTCATCTGTTCAAATAACACCATGAATTCATCTGAAGACTTTGTAGAAGAGGAAGCCTTTGCCTTTGACTCTAACCTTTCCCTTGGAGGGGCCATGATATCCAATCTTTTTGTCATTTCCTTTGCATCTGCCAATGTTGTAGGTTGAGTTTGAAAGTTAAGGAGAAGGTTGAACATTCCTTGAAATGCATTCAAGTAGTAAGTCAGTTTTGTTTGTGTTGTAGGTGCTTGGGTAGCCAGAATGTCCTTCAAAATCTTGTCGAATATTTTGTTAAAATCATTAATGGATTCATTTTCCTTTATTTTAATAGATGTATGTCTATTAAATAAAAATCTGATGTCTTTCTTTTTAGTCCATCTATCAAAGAAAATGTGTCGTAGTTTTTCAAGAGTCAATACTAGCATCAAGCAAACTTTCTAGCCATCTGGTGGCACCACCACTCATAGCAAGAGAAAAACATTTAAACAAAACATCTAACTCGGTAATGTGGGTATATCTAACACCCTGCGTGAACTTCTCCCAGTAATCATTGGCTCATATAGAGCGATATCAATTAAAAGGAGGTATATGTTTAAGGGAGTCCGGGAGATTATGAGGATACCCCACAATGTTAGTGAAATCAAAAGGTTTACAACAATCAGTCAACCAAAAATCCATGCTTTAACAAAAAATTATTTTATATCAGAAATATATTCAAACTGTAAATGTTTATTTACCTCTCTTGCTCTTACCCTTTGGTTTCTTATTCATTAAAATATCTCAGGCTCGAGAGTGTATAAGATCTCACCTTGAGAGTCAAGTCTTGTTTTGTACCTTTGTGTCTGATCTGGTTCGAGTGGAGTTTCCAGGTGAGTTCTTGCAAGTTAGTGTACCATGTAATACTAATGGAATACTCATCAAAGTACAAAGCAATAAAGTTTACCGATATATGTCATTGAGGACCCTTGATTTAAAAAAACGTATTTCCCGACAACAATGCCTAAAAATGTTACTGACCAAACTAGCAGTCCGCCAAAGTTCTCAGACTCTATAAAAATCTACGATGAGGATCTTTTACTGACACTTAATTGCATGTGAACATGAGCAAATAATCATTAAGCATTTCATATGAATGTGAGAAAAATTGTCATAATTGTGTGCATACGTGTAATTAAATCTCTACTTAATCAAGTGAGAATGCAAACAAAACTCACATATATAATTTGACACCCATGTGTTAATGGAGTTCACCGAACTCTTCTCTTCAAGAGGTGAGATAACACAAGTTTGAACCAGTGCTGCAGAAATCTTCAATTTCTCCCAATTTTTCACCATGTTTTCCCAAGTTTTCAATCCCATGCTTATGCTTTATAAACTTTTCTAATCTTTTCCTAATTTTCCCAATTTCCCTAGTTGATGAAACCCATTAATTTTTTGTCGATGTCAAGTTTTGCAACACTAGTTTGAACACATCTCAAATTGTGAGTAAAAAGTAGATCAATTGAATACCAATGATGCGACTAATTATCTTCTTCTTCACTTTTTCTTCTTTCGAGAGAAGGGTGAGGACAAGGGCAAGCACTCTTACAGAATTAAAAAACAAGGAATAAGAAAAACCTCACTAATGGCTTACTAGTAAACCAAGGCCAGTAGATAAGCATAAAATATTTATTGAAAAATAACTTGCTATAAGAAGTAAAGGAGATATGAGGATAACAAGCCAAGAGGCCATAGAGGAAGGATGAGAATCCAAAGATAAGTTGGCAAAAGGATAGAAGGGAAGAAGAAAAGCCAAAAGGAGGGCTAAAAGATTGAAAAGTTGATTATGAGAGAAAAAGGAGAACCTAAATATTAAAACGAAGGCCACAAGAGAAAAATGCAAAAATAGAGGCTTAAATGAAGCACAGGCGAGAACTATTCCCTCAAGTTTTTTGAGGTAAACCTTTAAGGAAAGAGCCAAAGGATTTGTCACAAAAAAAGTGTAAGTGAACAAAAGTCACACATAAATGTGCTCTTGAGGCACCAAAGGTGACTATAAGACACATAGATGACAAATCAAGGCATGGACAC
>ML826040.1:83135-95092 GCA_009831015.1 Picea engelmannii | reverse complement strand
CTTTTCATGCCATCTTTAAGCTCAAATCTAACAACTCTCGTGATGTAAAGACTTTTCATGCCATATTTAAGCTCAAAACTAAATTTTGCATTGTGTTCCATTGCTTCCCATGATCTTGGACTTTTTATATCATCCATCTCTTTCTCTTTGACAAAATTGGAGAATAGAGTAACCCTATCAATTATTGTATTTTCACTAAAATCTTTGTCACAATGTTACATATATATTTTTAAGTGGACAAAGATCAAGGAATCAAGCCCAAAGCAAAGGCAAGTGGAGAAATCACTATATTAGTGTCCATATCTTGACTTTGACTTCTATCGTTGAAGAGGCCAAGGAAAACATGCGCAAACTATGTTGTTGTTTTGTGAACTTTTGAAAAAAAATACACAATGTCTCGACATTTGCTAATTAACAAGCTTAAGACTTTGGGTTTTCAAACCTTGGTGGTATTGCTTCTTTATAAGACCATCATTGGCAAAGTACCTAAGAGTATTGGTGTGTGCGAGAGAATCCATAGTACTATAGGAGTTAAATAAGGTTGCCCCCTCTATTCTCCACTTTCTAGGCCTTACATTGATGAGATAGAGGGGATCATATCAAGTACTTGTAGATTTTTGCTCCTATGTAATTCATGGAGTTGTGTTTGCACTCCCTATGTCATCTATTATAAGAGTACTCCTTTGAGTCACATGCATCGGTCTTGGCCTTTAGTGGACCTTAATATATAAAATAAAAAATTAAAAGGTGCATGAGGTTACAAGTGTGCATGAAAGGAACAACTACATAGCCATTTTCCATGGAAACTATAGCTACTCAAATGACCCTAGTACTATGGAGTAGCTAAACCACCACCACAATGAAATCACTTGCAACAAAAAGTATAAACATGGAGTCCCTTAAATTTTTGGCTCCTTGCCTCTTAGATTTTAATGGAAACCTCATATGTCGAGGTTTGACAGTTTTTTAAATAAGAAGCATACACGACAAATTTTCTATGAATAATCCATAAATTAATAGGGGTAAGCAACCCATAAATTTATTTTGGGGTTATACCAAACATGAACATATTGCTTCTAAGAGGCCTCCAAAGAAAATGATTGTTCAATGGGCATATCTATAGGATAGATTTTCTAGAGCTTAAAAAAGTCGGCAGGACATGTCCATGGAGTTTGTCTTATAGCGTTCGAATAGGTTTGCAATTCAAGAGCTTCACAAAAGAATTTCGCAAGATGATCTTTACAAGATTAGTTTGCACGCTCTAGGGTTCATTTGAAGAGACTCAACGTGGAGATATGGTAAACTCATTGGGGATTAAAGCCTCGTCATTTATATCAGTACCTCAACACCTTTGTTGCATTCCAAAAGAATTTGCACTGGCGATGCAATCTATTAGATGTAAAATATAAATGGGTCAATCAACTCCAAATACTTTAGTCTTTCAAATTATCATCCAAGGTGGGAGTTTTTATTTGGCTCATGGCTTTCTGAGGACTTCCCTCTAAGGAGAGACTCTCTTGGTTGGCATTAACATACACATATCATGACCAATCCGCAATGTTTGTTGCCTCTTTTGGCACTATAAAGTTGCATGTGATAGTTCAAAGCTTGTTTAGAATCCCTAGTAGTGTATATTCCTTTCTGACATTCTATGGAAAGTTGTCATTCTAAGGGATGATCAATGTCTTCTGTCGTATTTCTTCAAAGAATTTTTGCATTGTATCAGGATTGTTCCTCTACATATTTTATGAAAATGTCAATGTGAAGCTATTTTTCAACAACTCTCTCTTCTATCTTGTTGGTTTCAAAGAAAAGTTGTTGTGCGTATTAACGCTACAAATAAAGAATTTTAGTATGCTCCTCTTATGAGACTTGCATGGGTGTTCCATTAAAACCTATTCTAATTTAAAGACTCTTTTATTAACTTTTTATTCATAACCTGTCTGCTCTACCAACACAGAACCTTCTACAATTTCAACATTCCAAAATTCTTGTAAGAGTTCTTCTCAAACATAATTACAAACACCACTCGTTAGAAAGCTGGCCAATAACCAATATATTGTTTAAAAGAGGGGAAAAAAGCCATGCTTATTCTTCAATCAAACTCATAATCCAACTTTCACCAAGCACATACACTAAGTCAGTCAGATACCAAATTAAAAACTCAAGTATGACCTTTGAAGTCGAGGTAAGGGAATGTGCAAGAGACAAAAACCCAAAAAAAAAAGTGATGGCTGAACATTCAACTAATGGGCTGGTCCACCCACAACCAAATTATCCCATTGCCCAACAACCTTTTTAGGAATACCGAGGAGGAGAAGCGACCCCACGGAACAGAGGTGGCCCCGGCGCTGGGCGTATGGCCCATACAACCCACGAACGGCCTTCAGCTGGTAAAGAACGGCACGTACGACCTCACAAAAGCTGAGGAACAGTTCGTACGGCCTCCCAGTGTTCAGGAACGGCCCGTACGACCTCCCAGAAACTCAAGAACGACCCATAAGGCCGTGAGACCGATTCCTCTGTGTGTTGAGCTGTGTTTGCTCTCAGAACTCTACAAGCAGCCAGACAAACCTCTGAAATACATCAGACAGCTCATGGCAGCCAGACAAACCTCTGAAATACATCAGACAGCTCATGGCAGCCATGGAAAACAACAGTGGCATTTTTTCTTCTTTCCAACAGGGAATGTAATAATAAATTCAGAATTAGAAACTCTCTACAGCAATGCAAGAGTCATAATCTGAGCCATAGATCTTGCATGTCAGAATTGGATGAATGGAGGAGAATACGGAGTTATTAGACCTATTCATTTATTCATAAAGATTGTAATTATGAAGGAAATCTCCAACACTACACTTGGGAATGAATTCTTGATACAATGAGTAAACATTAAGCAGAAAATAACACAATAATAGAGAAATTCACCACCCAAAAAAACAGTATTTATTTGGAAAACCCAAATGAGAAAACTAACATTCAATTGGCTTTGGCCATGCTTTTTATTTCCTGACAATTTACAGGTCACATTACCATCATGCTCTATGGTCCATTCTCAGTCTTCACATGGAATTTGGAAAACAATTCCTTTCACTCTCAATCAAAGAACCCACTTTTTATTTCTTGACAATTTGCAGGTCACATTACCATCATGCTCTATGGTCCATTCTCAATCTTCACTTGGAATTTGGACAACAATTCCTTTCACTCTCAATCAAAGAACCCCTTTTTGAGGTGCAAGAGTAAATAGGAGGAGAATAGTTTAATTGGGGTAAGTTGGAAGGCTGGCCAGGCGTGGCCAGATGTCCCCAACTCTTCATCTTCCCCAAGTTTAACATTGGCTTCTCCCCTTTTGTATTTTTTTCAATTACATTAGAGAATAGTATCTCATGCTTTATTTTTAAAATACACAATAATTTATCTTATCTTTTTATTTTTCTCTCATTTTGTTTTAAAACAACATGTTTTCTTTTCATGCATTTACATTCTCCAAGTGTACATTAAGGTTACTATGTTGCTGCATTTATGGACACCCGTTAAGATGGCATGGGGTCCTTCACACCATCAACCATGTCTTCTACCTCATCCATAGCCTCAAACTTTGCATGTTCTAGTCTTCATAGAACTTGAGCTGATAACCAATTATTGTCACATGGATCCAGTTCAAATCACACATCCCCATTGGGATGCTTTTGGTCCCCAAAAGCTTTCAAGGATAGGTGAGAGAACCTACAATTTGATTCCTCTCATACCATTTTGTTTTCCTTGGAGTCTTCCCTTTGAGGCCAATCTACCATATTTCTTTCCATCATTTGCAAGTTACTCATTCTTTTCACTGTAGAATTTTATCTTCAATTCTTCAAGAGTGTGTGGTGCAAAGTCTTTGACAATGGGGAGAACCTAATGGTCCTATTCTCCGTCCAACATGGAGGGTTTGAATAGTTTCAAATACTCTACATTCACCCTTGAGCTAATCTACATATAGGGAGGAAGTCTCAACCTGAAAGCATTCTTGCTTAGCTACTCAATGATGTCAAAATGTGTGTATCCGAGTGGCTTGAGTTTCCTCATGGCTCCTTGTAATTGTTCTTTGCGAAGGTAAAGCCACATCTTATCTCCAACATGAAATTTATGATCTTCTCTGTATTGGTCATGTCTAGCCTTATACTATTGTTGGCTTCTCTCATGGTATTCTTATACCTTCAATTGTATCTATCTGATGTTGTGCACAAATGTGCTTGCCTTTTTCTCATCTCCTTACAAATCAACTTCATCTTTCTATTGTCCATACACATTGTCAAACAATGAGGGAGGTAGATATCCAAAACAAGTCTCCAAAAGTGATTTGTTGGTGGAAGACTGAAATGCTCGATTATATGAATGTTGTATGTACACCAATTATTCATCCTAAGTCTTTGGATGCTTGATATTGTACCAATATCTGGTTGAAAACTTCCATTTTCCTATCAGTCTAGGGATAAAATGCAGTGGAATACTTAATCTTGGTATCCATTCTATCCCAAAGTGTTGTCCAGATCCTACCCAAAAACCTACTATCTCGATCAAATATGATGGAGCTTGGAAATCCAAAATGCACCAAAACATGACTAAAAAATAACGAAACTACATCTTCAAATATCATCTTCTTGCACAAAACGAGTACACACATCTAGCTAAAGCAGTCTATGATGACAAATAGATAGTTATGGCCTCTACGAGACATAGGAAACCCTCCAACAAAATCCATGGAGATGATTTCCCAAGGTTTGCTTGGTACTGGTAGTGGCATATAGAGCCCAAGATTTATGTTGCTTGGCTTTCTTGTGCTACAAAGAACATAGCCTCTAACAAATCTTGCCACCTACTCATGCGTCTTTGGTTAGTACACATACCTCTTCCAATTTGTCACTATCTCTGTTACTCCAAAATGTCCAGTGATCTTGGAAGTGTGAGCTTCCCTCATCAACTGAAGCCTTCTACGTTGTGGTATGCACTATTTGTCCAACTTGTACAACAATCCATCTTGGAGGTGGTATTTATTTCATTCCATGGAAGTGACCGATCTCTCCTTCAGCTACATGTACACTTCTCTAAATATTCATCACCCTCATAGTCTTAACTCAATAATTCATGAGTGAAGTGCTTAAGCTACATGATCACTCCAATGGTTGCAATCTTCTTCAGTGGGGCTCATGAAAGCTGTCAATTTTCACATGCAACTCTATGTGACTAATTTTCATATTTGAAAATTGCATCCCAGTGATCTAACAGTAAAACCTTAGTTGTTATCACTGAACAATTTTACACTGAAAATTATTGACTGAAATTATATGCAGTGGAAACACAAAAGATCATAGATGAATCATCAACACATATGAGACACAAATTTCAGTTTTGTGACCTTGTTAACTTCATAAATTCTCAGGGAAAAACCAACCCTCCCAACCAGTATAATATCACCAAATCTGATGACAACCTTGTCCTCTCAGCCAATACAAATATCACCAAATTCTAAGGACAACATTGTCCTCCAATAACCATACAAATTAGAAAACCAAACCTCAACAAATCCCTGGAAATATCTTCTACCCAAAAATCTGTTGCAGACCTCCTGTACGACATGTTGACGTCACCTGTCAGCCATGTACAGGCTTTCACCTTCCCAGGAAGCTCTATACAAATGTACGTGACTGTTCCCACTACAACCTGCATACGTACATGATTGTTCCCACTCCAACCCACGTACGTACACATTTGTTCGCACTGAAACCCGTATACATGCATGAAAATATGTATGGATCCTTCCATACGACTTGTTCCACTCGTACAATTTTCTTCCTTCTGCGACTGCCTCTCTCTCCCACACATGCGATGTGCTTTTCCCTGCCAAGAAAAAAAAATAGAGAGTCCTCAACCCTAGGCCAAATTTGTTTCCCTAGTAGAATTTCCCTTTGTTCAAATCACCAAGCCTCCTAGCACAAGTGCAAACTCACTTATGATAGATCCATCATGTCTCCACACATAATCTACACATAATCCAGATTTATAAATGGAACAAAATGAAATACATATGTATAGAAAAAACACACACAGAGATACGGTAAAACTTGACTTCTATTAATAAAGAGAACCTGTTGAAACTGTAAAAATGTAGACTGAAACAAACTTGCTTGAATGGTGGCAGCTTATCTCTAAGAAGAGATGTGACGGCTACGCTCATTCGCAAGAATATGAGTACAATGAGGCTCCAAAGGCCTTTTTAACATAAAACCTAAATGAGAAAACCCTAACCTCGAGAGAAGAAACGCCAAAAGGTTTGTGGGCCCCGATGGGGGTAGTTAATGCATCAACTTCTAGAGGGCGTAACTTTTGCATATGATCTCTATTTGGAGCACTCTATACACCTTTGGAAAGGTATAGCCGAGGAGTATATATTTTGTTTAGCCTAACATCTACCTCTAGTTATATGTTAGGTGTTGTTGAGCCCAAAAAACATCGTTCAGGGCCTCAAAACGGCCCCAGAAGTTTGGGACCCAAAAAACTGTAAAACAAACTTCCAAAATGGAAATTGTTCTTTGAGCCAGTGGAATAGGTGGGTGGCCACCAATATCGACTTGGATTAGTCCTCCCCCTTTAGGAAGAAATGGCATCCATTATGTTGAGCGCCCCCATCAAATGTGGAAACTTCTGTTGAACTCGGCCCCGAGTGAGCCACTTTCCTTGGTGCAGGAGTTGCCCTACTTTGACAACCCAATAAAGTTGGATCCTATGTTCGTGAGTTCCCTTAATATGAGTGTCCCTGATATAATTAATGGTTTTCTATTCCATGCAGTTAGGGTTGACTAGCTATGTTGGTGCCAACTTCTCTGCGATCTCCAATGTGTCTAATAATGGTGGGAAGTATGGTCGAAGGAGGTCCACATTGAACACTAGGTGCAAGCCAAGGAAGGGGGGAATACTTATCTCAAAAACGTTGTCACCCATATCCTTGGTGATGGTGTAAGTTCCATAGTGAAGTGGAATAAGCTTCTGATGGGGTCCTGTAAGGCGCTCTTTCTGCAAATGCAACCCGACCTTATCTCCCACCTAAACCTTGTGTAGCACCCAGTGTTGATCATGGTGTTGTTTGTAGTTAGCATTGGATTTATGTAAACTATCATGGACTTGTTGTCAGATGTGTTGAATTTGTTCAATAAACTTGGTGGCTTTTTCGGGCTTAGATTGAGCATCGGATGATTATGCCTGTGTCGATGTAAGGGGCAGTGTGACATCCATGGGATCCAGTGTTTGAAATCCCAACCCCACTTGAAAGGGACTGTAGTGGGTCGAGCTATGAAGGGCTCTATTGTAGTTGTGTTGAACATAGGGGAGACTCTCATCCCATGTACACGGATGTTTGGGGTTGTACATGCGGAAGATATGCACAATCATTCTATTGACGACCTCTGTCTAGCCATCAGTTTGGAGGTGGAAGGCAGTGGATTTGGTGAGCTTGGTGTCCAATAGTGACCAGAGGTTGGAACAAAATGTGCTTAGGAACCTGTTGTCTCGATTTGATATGATGGTTTGTGGTATCCTGAAGTGTGCCCACACATGTTCAAAGAAGAACTTGGAAGTGGCCTCCACTTTGATATTCTTCTTGCAGGTTGTTAGGATCGCCATCTTAGAAAACCGATTAAACACCACAAAAACATGATCATTTCCCTGCTTGGTTGAAGGAAGGCTCAACATGTAGTCCATCGAGATGGATTCCCATGGCCTATCGAGAGTAGGTAGAGGGGTGTGTAGTCCATCAAGATGGATTCCCATGGCCTGTCGGGAGTAGGCAAAGGGGTGTATAGGGATTGATTCTTAGTGGTTGGTTTGGAAATGGCGTAGACAATGCAAGACCTTATATACTTGCTAACGTCCTAATGAAGTTCCGACCAATGGAAATGATTTTGTAGTACTACCATGGTATTTTCCATGCCAAAATGTCCTGCCATTCGACTATAGTGAGCTTCCCAAATCATCTTTGCATGCTCTCTTGAAGGAACACCAAGGTGGCCCAGATGGCATAACAGTTCATCTTGAAGCTGAAAGCCAGTGAAAATCGTGCCTATGCCCAACATCTAGTAAGTGGTAGTGAAGTTAGGATCTCTCTTGTAGAGTTGGGGCCACTCGGATGCCTCATGGACACATGAGTGGAGCACCATGGTTAAGGCTGCAAATGGAGGTTGATTGATGCTCCTTGTCTTATATTTGATGTTGATATGGAACTATTGCGAGTATGTGGACCACTTTTGATGGTGTTCATTCTACAATTTTCCTTGTGTCTGCATGAATTGTAGAGCCTTGTGATAAGTGTGGATGATTGTCTCCTTCTCGAGAATGTAGTGCTTCCATTATCAGAAAGCTTGTACAATGGAATACATTTATTTGTCATAGGTGGGGTACTTATGAATGACATATGATAGTGTCTCACTATGATATTCCACTGGATGATTTTACCGAGTGAGAATTGCATCCACGACATAGTCTGAGGCATTGATTTCAATCTCAAAAGATTGTTGCAGATTGGGTAAGGAGAGTACTGGAGCTGAGCACAAGCGATGTTTCAGATCATCGAACACTTGCTATTGTGAATTTCCCCACATGGACTTTCCCTTTCCACCACCCTTGGCTGAGGGCCCATGCAATACTGGAGAATCCCAACACGAACTTGAGATATATGTTGGCAAGTCCTAAGAAACTCCAAAGCTAAATTAGTGTGGTCGGGGCTGGCCAGTCACGTATGACTTAGATCTTGGCTAGATCCACATGCACACCATTCTCATCAACAATATAGCCTAGGTACTAGATCCTGTTCATGCCGAAGGAGAATTTTTCTAAGTAATAAAATAGCTTATGTTGTCACAGAGTGTGAAGGAACTATTGAATATGTTGCAAGTGTTTTGCTCAATTCTTTTTTAAGATGAGGATATCATCCAAATATACAACCACAAAATAATTGGTGAAAGACTGCAATATATTTTCCATCAATCTCATGAAAGTTGTTGGATCATTTTTCAAACCAAAGGGCATGACCAACCATTCGAAACGACCTTATTTGGACTTGAAAGTAGTCTTCCATACATCAATTTGTTCTATTGGGACCTCGTGGTAGCCAAACTTTAGGTCAATCTTACTGAAAAACTTGGCTCCCTTGAGTTGTTCAAGAAGGTCATCAATTTGGGGAATTGTGTTCGACAACACAGGTATTCCAACAAAGGACGAACACCTTTAGTAACCACTCACATAACCAGATCAAAGATCAACACATCGATGTTTTCACGTGGTAAAACCCCTACGGGGAAACATCCACGGCCCCAGCCAACGCAACCACTTGGAGAAGTTTATTAATGCAAAAGAAAAAGATTACAGAGAGATTTTACAAGAGAGTTTCTCACAAAAGATCATCGGAAAATGACCCTCCATGCTCTTTAAATAGAGATCATGGACCAATCAGGTGTTAAGCCACAGATCAATGGCCGTTAATATCGAGGAGAGTATGAACCGTCAGATCACTCTATGTCGGGAACATATTGTGACCGTCGGATGTCCTAACTACAAATGCATACTAAAGAAACACACTAAGAAACACACTTTTACCTAACGACATATTAGACCAAGTAGTTCTTAACTAACTCCTAAGTGTCTAAATATCCTAACATCCCCCCTTAAGAACAACTTGGGATAGGATTGAAGGATTTAAAATGTTGACACAATAGGATAAGGAAGGAGGCATTAGAGCCTATCCTCCCTTAATGATAACTTCTTGAACTCCTAACATAGATCGGAGTTTGGAAAACTTCTCTTTTGTAAGACACTTTGTGAAAATGTCTACAACTTGATCTTCTATAGGGAAAAAGAGCACTTCAATAACTTGATCATGAATGGGCTTTCTGATGAAGTGCATGTGTATCTCAATGTGCTTGCTGCGTTGATGTTGAACTGGGTCTTTTGCGAGCTTGATGGCACTCTGATTGTCACACCAAAGGCTGGTTAGATGTTGTTGCTCGAATTTAAACTCTGAAAGGATCTGTCGAAGCCACAAGGCTTCCTGACTTGCATTTACCGCTGCTTGGTACTCTGCTTCTGCTGAAGAAAGTGAAATAGCCTGGTGTTTCTTACAAGCCCAAGTGAGAGGTCCTAAACCAAGGCTGAAAATATAACTTGTAGTAGACTTCCGATCATCAGGGTCACTGACCCAATTTGAATCAGTGAAACCAACCAATAAAGGAGTCCCCTCTAAACTGTAATGTATCCCAAACTGAACTGTACCACAGACATAGCGAAGTATCCTTTTAGCTTCTTTCTAATGGCTTTCATGGGGTGTTTGCATATACCGGGCAACAAGACCAACAACAAAGGAAATATCAGGACATGTATGAGTCAAGTATAAGAGGCTACCAACTAACTAACGGTACAGGGTGGCATCAACTTTAGGAGAAGTACATGTGGAAGTAAGATTGACTCTAGATTGGAAGGGAGAAGGGGTTGGTTTACAATTATCCATGTGAAAGTGACGAAGAATGTCACAAGCATACTTAGACTGGGAAAGAAAAATTCCTTAATTGGTTTGCAAAACTTGGAGGCCAAGGAAATAGTGCAAAAATCCCAAGTCTGTCATTTCAAATTTCTTCTTAAGGTTGGTTTTCACAGGGTTTAAAAGTTTTGAGTCACTACAAGTAAGGATAAGGTCATCAACATAAAGGACAAGGATTAGGAGATGACTTCCTACTTTCTTGGTATAGACATTAGGATCAGAATGACATCTAGAGAATCTAGTGTCAATAAGAAATTTATCCATTTTGGCATACCAAGCTCGAGGAGCTTGCTTAATACCATAAAGGGATTTCTTAGGGTGACATACAAGGATAGAGTCATTCTGGACATAGCCAGGAGGTTGTTCCATGTATATTTCTTCTTGCAAATATCCATGCAAGAAGGTAGATTTAACATCGATCTGATGGACCTCCCATTTATGTGAGGCAGCAAGGGAAAAAACAAGGCGGATGGAATTCATTTTGGCTACAGGGGAAAAGGTTTTATTATATTCAATTCCTTCAACATGGGAAAATCCTTTGGCAACTAACCGAACCTTGTGTCTTTCAACACTTCCATCTGATGCATACTTAGTTCTATAGACCCATTTACATCTAATAAGTTTTCTTCCTTTTGAAAGAGGTATAAGATCCCAAGTATCATTTTCCATTAAAGAACGATACTCTTCATTCATTGTTGTATCCCAATCTAGATGACCTAAAGCTTCTACAAATGTCTCTTGATCATGAGTCTTTGAAACTTGAGCCAAAAGAGAAGAGGCTCACTGGAACTATGAACGTGTTCGACGCTGATCTGAAGGATCACTGACAAGACCACCAACTGCTTATCGTGTTGAATGAACCCATCTAGGAAGCAGTGGAACTAGTGCGAGTTCAGGTTCAAAGGAATCATCTGGAGGAAGGTGAGCAGGTGGAGGTGGATTTTCATCCTCACTGTCATCATCTGAAGAAGAAACTAGAATAGGAACAGAAGAAGGCACAAACGCTGAAGATGGCTCGCAGGCCGAAGAAGGCACAATCATCGAAATAGGCTTGTAGGCCAAGAGATTTTTATCAAATTTAACATCTCTTCTAAGAATAATTTCATTACAATATGGTTGAAGAATTCTATAACCTTTGACATCTTCATAATAACCAACAAATAAACACTTCTCACTTTTAGGCTGCAATGCTTTCCTTTTCTCATCATGAATGTGAGCCCATGCTATACTGCCAAATACACAGAAGTGACTTACATCTGGTTTAATTTTAGTCCAAGATTCTTCCGGTGTTATATTTTTAAGATCCTTTGTGGGAGTGTGATTGACTATGTAATTTGCACAGTTGATTGCTTCCACCCAATACTTTAGACTTAATCCCTTAGATTGGATC
>ML826040.1:50177-83035 GCA_009831015.1 Picea engelmannii | reverse complement strand
AAAGAATTGAGCAAAACACTTGCAACATATTCAATAGTTCCTTCACACTCTGTGACAACATAAGCTATTTTATTACTTAGAAAAATTCTCCTTCGGCATGAACAGGATCTAGTACCTAGGCTATATTGTTGATGAGAATGGTGTGCATGTGGATCTAGCCAAGATCTAAGTCATACGTGACTGGCCAGCCCCGACCACACTAATTTAGCTTTGGAGTTTCTTAGGACTTGCCAACATATATCTCAAGTTCGTGTTGGGATTCTCCAGTATTGCATGGGCCCTCAGCCAAGGGTGGTGGAAAGGGAAAGTCCATGTGGGGAAATTCACAATAGCAAGTGTTCGATGATCTGAAACATCGCTTGTGCTCAGCTCCAGTACTCTCCTTACCCAATCTGCAACAATCTTTTGAGATTGAAATCAATGCCTCAGACTATGTCGTGGATGCAATTCTCACTCGGTAAAATCATCCAGTGGAATATCATAGTGAGACACTATCATATGTCATTCATAAGTACCCCACCTATGACAAATAAATGTATTCCATTGTACAAGCTTTCTGATAATGGAAGCACTACATTCTCGAGAAGGAGACAATCATCCACACTTATCACAAGGCTCTACAATTCATGCAGACACAAGGAAAATTGTAGAATGAACACCATCAAAAGTGGTCCACATACTCGCAATAGTTCCATATCAACATCAAATATAAGACAAGGAGCATCAATCAACCTCCATTTGCAGCCTTAACCATGGTGCTCCACTCATGTGTCCATGAGGCATCCGAGTGGCCCCAACTCTACAAGAGAGATCCTAACTTCACTACCACTTACTAGATGTTGGGCATAGGCACGATTTTCACTGGCTTTCAGCTTCAAGATGAACTGTTATGCCATCTGGGCCACCTTGGTGTTCCTTCAAGAGAGCATGCAAAGATGATTTGGGAAGCTCACTATAGTCGAATGGCAGGACATTTTGGCATGGAAAATACCATGGTAGTACTACAAAATCATTTCCATTGGTCGGAACTTCATTAGGACGTTAGCAAGTATATAAGGTCTTGCATTGTCTACGCCATTTCCAAACCAACCACTAAGAATCAATCCCTATACACCCCTTTGCCTACTCCCGACAGGCCATGGGAATCCATCTTGATGGACTACACACCCCTCTACCTACTCTCGATAGGCCATGGGAATCCATCTCGATGGACTACATGTTGAGCCTTCCTTCAACCAAGCAGGGAAATGATCATGTTTTTGTGGTGTTTAATCGGTTTTCTAAGATGGCGATCCTAACAACCTGCAAGAAGAATATCAAAGTGGAGGCCACTTCCAAGTTCTTCTTTGAACATGTGTGGGCACACTTCAGGATACCACAAACCATCATATCAAATCGAGACAACAGGTTCCTAAGCACATTTTGTTCCAACCTCTGGTCACTATTGGACACCAAGCTCACCAAATCCACTGCCTTCCACCTCCAAACTGATGGCTAGACAGAGGTCGTCAATAGAATGATTGTGCATATCTTCCGCATGTACAACCCCAAACATCCGTGTACATGGGATGAGAGTCTCCCCTATGTTCAACACAACTACAATAGAGCCCTTCATAGCTCGACCCACTACAGTCCCTTTCAAGTGGGGTTGGGATTTCAAACACTGGATCCCATGGATGTCACACTGCCCCTTACATCGACACAGGCATAATCATCCGATGCTCAATCTAAGCCCGAAAAAGCCACCAAGTTTATTGAACAAATTCAACACATCTGACAACAAGTCCATGATAGTTTACATAAATCCAATGCTAACTACAAACAACACCATGATCAACACTGGGTGCTACACAAGGTTTAGGTGGGAGATAAGGTCGGGTTGCATTTGCAGAAAGAGCGCCTTACAGGACCCCATCAGAAGCTTATTCCACTTCACTATGGAACTTACACCATCACCAAGGATATGGGTGACAACGTTTTTGAGATAAGTATTCCCCCCTTCCTTGGCTTGCACCTAGTGTTCAATGTGGACCTCCTTCGACCATACTTCCCACCATTATTAGACACATTGGAGATCGCAGAGAAGTTGGCACCAACATAGCTAGTCAACCCTAACTGCATGGAATAGAAAACCATTAATTATATCAGGGACACTCATATTAAGGGAACTCACGAACATAGGATCCAACTTTATTGGGTTGTCAAAGTAGGGCAACTCCTGCACCAAGGAAAGTGGCTCACTCGGGGCCGAGTTCAACAGAAGTTTCCACATTTGATGGGGGCGCTCAACATAATGGATGCCATTTCTTCCTAAAGGGGGAGGACTAATCCAAGTCGATATTGGTGGCCACCCACCTATTCCACTGGCTCAAAGAACAATTTCCATTTTGGAAGTTTGTTTTACAGTTTTTTGGGTCCCAAACTTCTGGGGCCGTTTTGAGGCCCTGAACGATGTTTTTTGGGCTCAACAACACCTAACATATAACTAGAGGTAGATGTTAGGCTAAACAAAATATATACTCCTCGGCTATACCTTTCCAAAGGTGTATAGAGTGCTCCAAATAGAGATCATATGCAAAAGTTACGCCCTCTAGAAGTTGATGCATTAACTACCCCCATCGGGGCCCACAAACCTTTTGGCGTTTCTTCTCTCGAGGTTAGGGTTTTCTCATTTAGGTTTTATGTTAAAAAGGCCTTTGGAGCCTCATTGTACTCATATTCTTGCGAATGAGCGTAGCCGTCACATCTCTTCTTAGAGATAAGCTGCCACCATTCAAGCAAGTTTGTTTCAGTCTACATTTTTACAGTTTCAACAGGTTCTCTTTATTAATAGAAGTCAAGTTTTACCGTATCTCTGTGTGTGTTTTTTCTATACATATGTATTTCATTTTGTTCCATTTATAAATCTGGATTATGTGTAGATTATGTGTGGAGACATGATGGATCTATCATAAGTGAGTTTGCACTTGTGCTAGGAGGCTTGGTGATTTGAACAAAGGGAAATTCTACTAGGGAAACAAATTTGGCCTAGGGTTGAGGACTCTCTATTTTTTTTTCTTGGCAGGGAAAAGCACATCGCATGTGTGGGAGAGAGAGGCAGTCGCAGAAGGAAGAAAATTGTACGAGTGGAACAAGTCGTATGGAAGGATCCATACATATTTTCATGCATGTATACGGGTTTCAGTGCGAACAAATGTGTACGTACGTGGGTTGGAGTGGGAACAATCATGTACGTATGCAGGTTGTAGTGGGAACAGTCACGTACATTTGTATAGAGCTTCCTGGGAAGGTGAAAGCCTGTACATGGCTGACAGGTGACGTCAACATGTCGTACAGGAGGTCTGCAACAGATTTTTGGGTAGAAGATATTTCCAGGGATTTGTTGAGGTTTGGTTTTCTAATTTGTATGGTTATTGGAGGACAATGTTGTCCTTAGAATTTGGTGATATTTGTATTGGCTGAGAGGACAAGGTTGTCATCAGATTTGGTGATATTATACTGGTTGGGAGGGTTGGTTTTTCCCTGAGAATTTATGAAGTTAACAAGGTCACAAAACTGAAATTTGTGTCTCATATGTGTTGATGATTCATCTATGATCTTTTGTGTTTCCACTGCATATAATTTCAGTCAATAATTTTCAGTGTAAAATTGTTCAGTGATAACAACTAAGGTTTTACTGTTAGATCACTGGGATGCAATTTTCAAATATGAAAATTAGTCACATAGAGTTGCATGTGAAAATTGACAGCTTTCATGAGCCCCACTGAAGAAGATTGCAACCATTGGAGTGATCATGTAGCTTAAGCACTTCACTCATGAATTATTGAGTTAAGACTATGAGGGTGATGAATATTTAGAGAAGTGTACATGTAGCTGAAGGAGAGATCGGTCACTTCCATGGAATGAAATAAATACCACCTCCAAGATGGATTGTTGTACAAGTTGGACAAATAGTGCATACCACAACGTAGAAGGCTTCAGTTGATGAGGGAAGCTCACACTTCCAAGATCACTGGACATTTTGGAGTAACAGAGATAGTGACAAATTGGAAGAGGTATGTGTACTAACCAAAGACGCATGAGTAGGTGGCAAGATTTGTTAGAGGCTATGTTCTTTGTAGCACAAGAAAGCCAAGCAACATAAATCTTGGGCTCTATATGCCACTACCAGTACCAAGCAAACCTTGGGAAATCATCTCCATGGATTTTGTTGGAGGGTTTCCTATGTCTCGTAGAGGCCATAACTATCTATTTGTCATCATAGACTGCTTTAGCTAGATGTGTGTACTCGTTTTGTGCAAGAAGATGATATTTGAAGATGTAGTTTCGTTATTTTTTAGTCATGTTTTGGTGCATTTTGGATTTCCAAGCTCCATCATATTTGATCGAGATAGTAGGTTTTTGGGTAGGATCTGGACAACACTTTGGGATAGAATGGATACCAAGATTAAGTATTCCACTGCATTTTATCCCTAGACTGATAGGAAAATGGAAGTTTTCAACCAGATATTGGTACAATATCAAGCATCCAAAGACTTAGGATGAATAATTGGTGTACATACAACATTCATATAATCGAGCATTTCAGTCTTCCACCAACAAATCACTTTTGGAGACTTGTTTTGGATATCTACCTCCCTCATTGTTTGACAATGTGTATGGACAATAGAAAGATGAAGTTGATTTGTAAGGAGATGAGAAAAAGGCAAGCACATTTGTGCACAACATCAGATAGATACAATTGAAGGTATAAGAATACCATGAGAGAAGCCAACAATAGTATAAGGCTAGACATGACCAATACAGAGAAGATCATAAATTTCATGTTGGAGATAAGATGTGGCTTTACCTTCGCAAAGAACAATTACAAGGAGCCATGAGGAAACTCAAGCCACTCGGATACACACATTTTGACATCATTGAGTAGCTAAGCAAGAATGCTTTCAGGTTGAGACTTCCTCCCTATATGTAGATTAGCTCAAGGGTGAATGTAGAGTATTTGAAACTATTCAAACCCTCCATGTTGGACGGAGAATAGGACCATTAGGTTCTCCCCATTGTCAAAGACTTTGCACCACACACTCTTGAAGAATTGAAGATAAAATTCTACAGTGAAAAGAATGAGTAACTTGCAAATGATGGAAAGAAATATGGTAGATTGGCCTCAAAGGGAAGACTCCAAGGAAAACAAAATGGTATGAGAGGAATCAAATTGTAGGTTCTCTCACCTATCCTTGAAAGCTTTTGGGGACCAAAAGCATCCCAATGGGGATGTGTGATTTGAACTGGATCCATGTGACAATAATTGGTTATCAGCTCAAGTTCTATGAAGACTAGAACATGCAAAGTTTGAGGCTATGGATGAGGTAGAAGACATGGTTGATGGTGTGAAGGACCCCATGCCATCTTAACGGGTGTCCATAAATGCAGCAACATAGTAACCTTAATGTACACTTGGAGAATGTAAATGCATGAAAAGAAAACATGTTGTTTTAAAACAAAATGAGAGAAAAATAAAAAGATAAGATAAATTATTGTGTATTTTAAAAATAAAGCATGAGATACTATTCTCTAATGTAATTGAAAAAAATACAAAAGGGGAGAAGCCAATGTTAAACTTGGGGAAGATGAAGAGTTGGGGACATCTGGCCACGCCTGGCCAGCCTTCCAACTTACCCCAATTAAACTATTCTCCTCCTATTTACTCTTGCACCTCAAAAAGGGGTTCTTTGATTGAGAGTGAAAGGAATTGTTGTCCAAATTCCAAGTGAAGATTGAGAATGGACCATAGAGCATGATGGTAATGTGACCTGCAAATTGTCAAGAAATAAAAAGTGGGTTCTTTGATTGAGAGTGAAAGGAATTGTTTTCCAAATTCCATGTGAAGACTGAGAATGGACCATAGAGCATGATGGTAATGTGACCTGTAAATTGTCAGGAAATAAAAAGCATGGCCAAAGCCAATTGAATGTTAGTTTTCTCATTTGGGTTTTCCAAATAAATACTGTTTTTTTGGGTGGTGAATTTCTCTATTATTGTGTTATTTTCTGCTTAATGTTTACTCATTGTATCAAGAATTCATTCCCAAGTGTAGTGTTGGAGATTTCCTTCATAATTACAATCTTTATGAATAAATGAATAGGTCTAATAACTCCGTATTCTCCTCCATTCATCCAATTCTGACATGCAAGATCTATGGCTCAGATTATGACTCTTGCATTGCTGTAGAGAGTTTCTAATTCTGAATTTATTATTACATTCCCTGTTGGAAAGAAGAAAAAATGCCACTGTTGTTTTCCATGGCTGCCATGAGCTGTCTGATGTATTTCAGAGGTTTGTCTGGCTGCCATGAGCTGTCTGATGTATTTCAGAGGTTTGTCTGGCTGCTTGTAGAGTTCTGAGAGCAAACACAGCTCAACACACAGAGGAATCGGTCTCACGGCCTTATGGGTCGTTCTTGAGTTTCTGGGAGGTCGTACGGGCCGTTCCTGAACACTGGGAGGCCGTACGAACTGTTCCTCAGCTTTTGTGAGGTCGTACGTGCCGTTCTTTACCAGCTGAAGGCCGTTCGTGGGTTGTATGGGCCATACGCCCAGCGCCGGGGCCACCTCTGTTCCGTGGGGTCGCTTCTCCTCCTCGGTATTCCTAAAAAGGTTGTTGGGCAATGGGATAATTTGGTTGTGGGTGGACCAGCCCATTAGTTGAATGTTCAGCCATCACTTTTTTTTTTGGGTTTTTGTCTCTTGCACATTCCCTTACCTCGACTTCAAAGGTCATACTTGAGTTTTTAATTTGGTATCTGACTGACTTAGTGTATGTGCTTGGTGAAAGTTGGATTATGAGTTTGATTGAAGAATAAGCATGGCTTTTTTCCCCTCTTTTAAACAATATATTGGTTATTGGCCAGCTTTCTAACGAGTGGTGTTTGTAATTATGTTTGAGAAGAACTCTTACAAGAATTTTGGAATGTTGAAATTGTAGAAGGTTCTGTGTTGGTAGAGCAGACAGGTTATGAATAAAAAGTTAATAAAAGAGTCTTTAAATTAGAATAGGTTTTAATGGAACACCCATGCAAGTCTCATAAGAGGAGCATACTAAAATTCTTTATTTGTAGCGTTAATACGCACAACAACTTTTCTTTGAAACCAACAAGATAGAAGAGAGAGTTGTTGAAAAATAGCTTCACATTGACATTTTCATAAAATATGTAGAGGAACAATCCTGATACAATGCAAAAATTCTTTGAAGAAATACGACAGAAGACATTGATCATCCCTTAGAATGACAACTTTCCATAGAATGTCAGAAAGGAATATACACTACTAGGGATTCTAAACAAGCTTTGAACTATCACATGCAACTTTATAGTGCCAAAAGAGGCAACAAACATTGCGGATTGGTCATGATATGTGTATGTTAATGCCAACCAAGAGAGTCTCTCCTTAGAGGGAAGTCCTCAGAAAGCCATGAGCCAAATAAAAACTCCCACCTTGGATGATAATTTGAAAGACTAAAGTATTTGGAGTTGATTGACCCATTTATATTTTACATCTAATAGATTGCATCGCCAGTGCAAATTCTTTTGGAATGCAACAAAGGTGTTGAGGTACTGATATAAATGACGAGGCTTTAATCCCCAATGAGTTTACCATATCTCCACGTTGAGTCTCTTCAAATGAACCCTAGAGCGTGCAAACTAATCTTGTAAAGATCATCTTGCGAAATTCTTTTGTGAAGCTCTTGAATTGCAAACCTATTCGAACGCTATAAGACAAACTCCATGGACATGTCCTGCCGACTTTTTTAAGCTCTAGAAAATCTATCCTATAGATATGCCCATTGAACAATCATTTTCTTTGGAGGCCTCTTAGAAGCAATATGTTCATGTTTGGTATAACCCCAAAATAAATTTATGGGTTGCTTACCCCTATTAATTTATGGATTATTCATAGAAAATTTGTCGTGTATGCTTCTTATTTAAAAAACTGTCAAACCTCGACATATGAGGTTTCCATTAAAATCTAAGAGGCAAGGAGCCAAAAATTTAAGGGACTCCATGTTTATACTTTTTGTTGCAAGTGATTTCATTGTGGTGGTGGTTTAGCTACTCCATAGTACTAGGGTCATTTGAGTAGCTATAGTTTCCATGGAAAATGGCTATGTAGTTGTTCCTTTCATGCACACTTGTAACCTCATGCACCTTTTAATTTTTTATTTTATATATTAAGGTCCACTAAAGGCCAAGACCGATGCATGTGACTCAAAGGAGTACTCTTATAATAGATGACATAGGGAGTGCAAACACAACTCCATGAATTACATAGGAGCAAAAATCTACAAGTACTTGATATGATCCCCTCTATCTCATCAATGTAAGGCCTAGAAAGTGGAGAATAGAGGGGGCAACCTTATTTAACTCCTATAGTACTATGGATTCTCTCGCACACACCAATACTCTTAGGTACTTTGCCAATGATGGTCTTATAAAGAAGCAATACCACCAAGGTTTGAAAACCCAAAGTCTTAAGCTTGTTAATTAGCAAATGTCGAGACATTGTGTATTTTTTTTCAAAAGTTCACAAAACAACAACATAGTTTGCGCATGTTTTCCTTGGCCTCTTCAACGATAGAAGTCAAAGTCAAGATATGGACACTAATATAGTGATTTCTCCACTTGCCTTTGCTTTGGGCTTGATTCCTTGATCTTTGTCCACTTAAAAATATATATGTAACATTGTGACAAAGATTTTAGTGAAAATACAATAATTGATAGGGTTACTCTATTCTCCAATTTTGTCAAAGAGAAAGAGATGGATGATATAAAAAGTCCAAGATCATGGGAAGCAATGGAACACAATGCAAAATTTAGTTTTGAGCTTAAATATGGCATGAAAAGTCTTTACATCACGAGAGTTGTTAGATTTGAGCTTAAAGATGGCATGAAAAGTTAGAGGGAACCAGTGGTAGTGAGAGGGTTTGGGATTTAGCTGGATAGGTTCATGATAGATGAATCCAAAATTGCAAGCTTTGATTTTCTTTTAAGGAAGAAAGACTCTCCAAAAGAGTTGGGAGTGAACCAAAGCTGGTCAAAGATAGCTCTTAGAAAAAGAAAGCATGTTGAAAGAATGTTTCTTTGCTAAATTATTCGATGTTTATGATGCCTTCAAAAGGCTGAAACTGATGTGATGAGAATCTACGTGGAACTTTCACAGGAATTTCCTGACAAAACTCAGATTGATGTGATGAGAATCTACGTGGAGCTGCCACAGGAATTTCCTGAGAAAACTCTCAGACTGAGTAGACGCAATATTTGCTTCATTCAGACCCACAGGCTTCTACCTGTCACTCCAATAATCACAAGAACTAAATGCAAAACAGAGCTCAGTAGGCCATTTATTCATTCTGCACACACATATATATACTACAAAAAGTCGAATTTATCTGACAATGTTTACTTTGTATTGCCATTTCCATGTGATTGAGTTATGCATATAGTTTTTCAGACAGTTCGTAGTGCAGTGCGTGGATGAATTTAATGTGGATAGTAGACGGTCCAATCATGAGTTTTGCAAGCAACAACAATAATTACATATGGTGTTAGATTTCCCTTTTTCCCATTTTTGTGGATAGAGTTTCTAGAGACATGTAAAAGGTATTGAGAGTGGGAGTCACATGGTGTTTGTCTTAGATTTACTGACATGGTACTCAGTGAGATAGGTAGGCTAAATTACAAAATTTGTAGTTGTGTAATATTAAAGACGTAACTAATAAGAAAGAGAACTTATATGAGGGTGAGGGGGTTTGAGGAAATACTAGGGAATTTGTGCTTGCACTTTTTCTACTTGGGTTCAAATCTTCGATGAGATTATGGCTTGTTGTTATAAGGCTAGAAGAATAGCCGTCTTCCTTATGGATGTCTCAGTTCTTGTTAAGTCGTAAGTTTCTTGCTAGGCGTTGGCTTGCCGGCTATTGGCACTAGCCTAGGGTTTATAGTGATAACCAACTGGATTTGAACTTGGACCTCTCTGAGATAATCCCAGCCAGTTAGTGATTCCCCTAGATCTAAAACAAACAAAAAAAACTCCTATGAAAAACAAAAAGACATGCATCAATTCTTGTTCCACATGAGACATGTCCTTTCACTTTGTAGCTTGAAAGATACACTTCTATCTTCAATATACATTCAATATACAACCAGATTTTGTCGTTCTAATAGATGGACATTAAATCAATAGTAATATAAGAAACTCTCACTCCCTTAATACATGTATGAAATGTATGTAATTTCACTATACAATTAATGTATATTTATTTTAATATAATTAATTTAACTCTAGATTTATCAAGTATTAGGAGTGATTTAATTTTCTAAGGTGTACATTTTTCATCATTTAATATGGATCTAGGCTACTTGTAGTCTCACTCAACTTAATAAAACTTAGAACTCACACATTGTGGATATGTAAAAATACAATTTTGATTATTGTTAAGATATTTATATTTACATTGTAACAATATTTATTTGTAAATATCATATCTGTGTTGTTTCATTCTATGTGTAAATATGGTATCTCTATTTTTATCTCTCTATGTAAAAAATTCTATAATAATAATCTAATTTTAAGGTCACAACCAAGCTAGACACCAAATTGGTGTATGATAATCCTGTGTTTGTGGGACCCCCTTCTATGTGTAGATATCAAATCTCTCTAGATATGTTTATATTTCTATTTGCATCTATATTTGGCTAACATATGGTATTATTATATATATTTTAAGACAAGATACATTGTCGTAAGCATTAACCACATGACTGTTGATTTTTCTAATTTCCAGATCTGATAATTATTACTTTATGATTTCAAACAAATTTTAATGTCATTGTTATCATAGATTAACTACACACTGAAAATTACAACTGAAATAAAACCGCAACAAAAATAACAAAATCATAGAGAAATAGCCATGCACAATAGACACAAGATTTATCCTAGGAAAATGCTAACTCGGGAGAAAACCCAACAAACTTTTCTCTAGAAGAAATTCAATCCAAGTTCATGAATACATCACCAAACAAATGAAGAGTTCCAAGCACATAGAAAGTTGCACCCTAGTGTGAGGAAGATCCCTCAAGTATGGCGCATCACTAGAACAAGATAGCGCACCAAAAAATTGGTACAATTGGCAACTGGAAACTGCAACTAGCTAATGCGCACTAGAAGAGGAGATCTGGTGAGATGTGTAATGATGAAATGAATATGCCTTTATTTATACTAGTCAAGACGCCTTAATTTACTTGTAGGGCCGACTTGTCATTTTTGTCTTTTAACTTTATTTTATTTCTTTTGTTGCTTTTACAAGTGTTTCTTCAATGATTCAATGGAACCAACTTGATCTTCTTGTCTTCTATTTCTTGCTAGTGCATTCCAAGGTCTTCTATAATAATTTCTTATGGAAAATGACTGCCCGAAGTTGAAAAACTTCAACAATGACAATATTTCTACCATATTGGGATGTAGAAGTGCCTTTTGGCGCAATATGATTTATGAAGAAATTTATTAAAAAAAACGAGGGTTCCAAAAAATACCCTTAATATTTGCAAAATATGTACAATAGCAATATTAAAGGCTAGGTAATAGAGATATATGCCTTTAATTCCAACTAGGATAAAAGTATGTAAGAAAAATCTCACCAAAAAAAAAAAAGGAATATATCATGTCTTACATGGATGTGTGGTATCAAAAGGATTATTCTTTAGGATTTATATTTTTTAAGTCACCTTCATAATGTAAGAAGGACTTAGATGGTTGACATGCAAGAACATGAACAACTTCTCCCCTTTCAACTCCTTCTCCTCTTCCCCTTCTTTGTTATAGGAATGGATTAGACATGGTTGACATGAAAACACATGAACAATTTTCCCACTTTCACCCCATTCACCTCTTATCACATCATACCTCCCCACCTCTTCAGTTCTTGTCGCATCATATACCTTTTCCCCTTTTACCCCTTCACCTCCCATCACCTTTCATATGATAGGAAAGAATTATACATGTTTGAAATGAAAGAATATGAGAAACTTCTCCCCTCACTCACTTCAACTCTCATCACATCATATCCTCCCTTCTTGCCCCTTCACCTCTTGTCCCCATTTCACTTCCTTCACCTCTCGTCACATATTTTTCTTGTCCTCCTTTCACGACCTTCACCTCTCATCACCTTCAAATTATAGGAAAGTGTTAGACATGGTTGATATGGAAGTACATGAACAACTTTCCCTCTTTCACCTCCTTCATCACTTATAATAGTGTAGCCCCCTTTTTCCCTTCACCTCTCATCACATCATAGCCCTTCTTCATCCCCTGAGTTTCACCTCTCACCAACATTCAAATTATAGGGAGGAGTTAGACATTGTTGACATTTAAGCACATGAGAAACTTCATCCTTTCACCCCTTTCTCATCTTGATACATCATCGACCTCTCCTTCCCCTTTTCACCTCTCATCACATCATATCTCTTTCCCCCTTTCACCTCTTAATCTCTTCACTTTTATAGTATATAAAGGACTTTTATAGTATATGAAGGAGTTAGACATGGTTGACATGCAAGTATGTGAACATAAACATTTCCCCTTTTCACCTACTTCATCTCCAATCACACTATAACCATTCAATGAACATGAACAACTTACCCTCTTCACCTCTCATCACATAATAGATCTCCTTTCTACCCTACCCTCTTTACCTCTCATCACATAATAAAACCCATTTCACCCACTTCACCTCTCATTACATCATAGATCCCCCTTTCACTCCCTTGCATCATATCCATTTTTTCCTTCCTCCCTATACTATGTTCATCTTCCCCCTTTTACCTATCATCACATCATATGCCTTTCTTCTTTTCTCCTTTTCCTCCCTTCCCTTCACTTTTCTCCTAAGTTGCATGAAACGAGGAAACATTTATGAGTTTCCAAAACTGGGACGATACGAAACAAGCCCTCAAAAAATAGAAACATCGGGGGAAACACTGTATATATATATATATATATATATATATATATATATATATATATATATATATAAAGCATTATATTGCAAGAAAAACATAATGATACACATAAATGACATTTTAGAAGGAAAACTATGTCCATATTAATTCTCATAGATTATGAATATCATTCATTACATGATGCAAGTAGAAAAATCCAAAATTAGTCTTTATAGATGAGGCTTTACATCCAAAACCAGCCTTTATAAATGAGGTTGTATGTGCCGAAAGTGAAAAAAAACATGAGCTAAAGGCAACTACAATTACATGTCAATAATAATATTGATCCTCATCCTCATCATCAAAATTAGAACAAGATGAATGTTCAATAGAACTAAAGCCTCGGTGGGAAGAAGAGGCAACTTGAATTCCACTTCCACTTAAATCATCATCAATATCAAGAGCAAAAAGAGAGAGCTCTAAGTTAGGGTTTTCTGCATCCACGTCCCACTCTTTATGAGGTCCACTTGTATATTCTTCTCCCTCACGAGACACAAAGCGAAGGTTTGAATGCACATATACAAGATCCTCAGCCTTCTGTGATCCCAACATGTTGTGCTTCACTGAATGAATGAAACCATAGGTGCTCCAATTCCTTTCTACTGATGAAGAGTTTGCCACTTGTGATAGAATATGAGTGGCAAGGCTTTGAAAATATACACCATTTTCTCCATGACAAGTCCACCATTTAATCGGGTCTATGGTGCTTCTCTCCTCCAAAGTTGACATGTCTGCAAAATCATGTAATCCAACAGCAAAAAAAGTAAATTCCTCCCTCACATTTGTTTGCTGAGAAGATGGAAACAACCTCTGGAAGGCTTTTTTCACTCCTGTGGCCACCTCCTTGTCCTTATGTGGGGCCTTCCTCTTCCCATTGCACACACCAACACTCTTAGGTACCTTGCCAATGATGGGCTTATAAAGAAGCAATACCACCAAGGTTGGAAAACCCAAAGTCTTAATTTTGTTAATTAGAAAATGTTGAGGCATTGTGTCAAATGTTTTGCAAAAGTTCACAAAACTAAACATACTTTGAGCTTGTTTTCCTTGGCCTCTTCAACCATAGAAGTCAAAGTGAAGATATGGGCACTAGTATGGTTATTTCTCCACTTGCCTTTGCTTTGGCCTTGATTCCTTGATCTTTGTTCACTTGGAGATGTATATGTCTAACATTGTGGCAAAGATTTTAGCCAAAATACAATAATTGATGGGATAATTGATAGGGTTACTCTATTCTCCAATTTTCTCAATGGGATGGATGATATAAAAAGTCCAAGATCATGGGAAGCAATGGAACACAATGTAAAATTTAGTTTTCATCTTCTTTACATCACGAGAGTTGTTAGATTTGAGCTTAAAGATGGCATGAAAATTCAGAGGGAACCAGTGGTAGTGAGAGGGTTTTGGATTTAGCTGGATAGGTGCATGATAGATGCATGTAAAGGAATCCAAAATTGCAAGCTTTGATTTTCTTTTAAGGAAGAAATATTCTCCAAAAGAGTTGGGAGTGAACCAAAGCTGGTCAATGATAGATCTTAGAAAAGGAAAGCATGTTGAAAGAATATTTCTTTGCTAAATTCTTTGATGTTTATGATGCCTTCAAAAGGCTGAAACTGATGTGATGAGAATATACGTGGAGCTGCCACAGGAATTTCCTAAGAAAACTCTCAGACTAAGTAGACACAATATTTGTTTCATTCAGACTCACATGCTTCTACCTGTCACTCCAATAATCACAAGAACTAAATGCAAAACAGATCTTAGTAGGCCATTTATTCATTCTGCACACACATATATATACTACAAAAAGTCAAATTTATCTGACAATGATTACTTTGTATTGCCATTTCCATGTGATTGCGTTATGCATATAGTTTTTTAGATAGTTCATAGTGCAATGCGTGGTTGAATTTAATGTGGATAATAGACAATCCAATCATGAGTTTTGCAAGCAACAACAATAATTACATATGGTGTTAGATTTCCCTTTGTCCCATTTTTTTGGATAGAGTTTCCAGAGACATGTAAAAGGTATTGAGAGTGGGAGTCACATGGTGTTTGTCTTAGATTTATTGACATGGTACTCAATGAGATAGGGATCCTAAATTACAAAATTTGTAGTTGTGTAATTTTAAAGACGTAACTAATAAGAAAGAGAACTTCTATGAGGTTGAGGGGGTTTGATGAAACGATGGGGAATTTGTGCTTGCACTCTTTCTACTTTGGTTCAAATCTCCAATGAGACTATGGCGTGTTGTTATAAGGCTAGAAGAATAGACACCCCCCTTGTGGATGTCTCAGTTCTTGCTAAGTCATAAGTTTTTGTTAGGGACCTAACCCCTCACGTATGTAGAAAAAATTATTTGGATGTAATAAATGTCAATATTAATAAGGCCTTGCAATAAAGTAGAATAAGTCAAATGTAAGAAGACCTAATAGAATCTTCCACTTCTAGAAGGATATTCCTCTAGATGGTTCTTTTGATAGACATATTTAGTATAAATAGGAGTCGACAGTATGAGAACCCTAGCTTGGATATTATTGTAATAGAGATTTGCTCGACTGGAGGTTGCCCCCTTGAAGAGGCCCGTGAACATTGCTCTCAGAATCAAAGTGCACTTTATGGTGTTATTTTGATATCATTTCAGTGCTATTGTGGTGTTGTTATGGTTATATTGTTATTTATCTGCCATTTCTAGCATTTTATTTATGTTCTGCATACTTTTTATATTTGGAATATTACAAGTGGTATCAAAGCACTTTCCTCAGCAAAAAATTGTGGGTTAATTTTTTTAAGGGTAGAGACGTATTCCGATGTCTTTAAGCTACAGAGATATGTTGTTAAGCGCATAAACCCACGGTTGAGGGATTCATACACATAGGAAATAAAAGTGGTTCTTAAGCACACATTTGTTGGCTACCCTTGTAACCCCTGTTGGTACCCCTTCAAGTGGTAGCACATTAGACAACACCTATATACGTACCGACCTAGATTTCTTGAAGTCCTCTTTAGATAAACCGTTCGACCGCCTGACTTCTATAGTGTCACCAAGAACAACACTCAGAAATATACTCTCTAGTACCTGGGTAGTCGGGTAGTATGGCTAAGGGCATGGTCTAGCCTCCTTAGTTGGTGCCCTGAGATATTGGGCTGAGTACTACTATTGGACCCCACACGTATATCAGAGAGCTATAGTACAGGGCAAACCCTAGTCTATAGAACCCTTGAATACCTAACCCTTGGGGACGGAAACAAAACACAAAACATACAAGATCTATTGTTGCGCAACTGTGTTCGAGTTGCCAAATCACTACACATTTCTTCCTGGTTAAGCATTTGGGCATTTCATCACTGCAGTGTTCTTCAGACCAGAGTATAACTCTACAGGTGTAAAAAGAGTCTGGAAATTTTTGCACCATTATTTGAGACCTATTCCATTGGATTTATCTCTTCTCCCTTATCACATTCATACCTATCATTTTTCAACAAATTTTTTTACCTCGGCCGCCTCTTTTCGGTTCCCTCGTCATCATGGTTCATACCCGTAGCCAAGACTTGGAAGCTCGCTTCAATACCTTGCAATCTAATTTCAGAGAGACCCAACAAGAAGTGAGACAACTTAGTGCCAATATTGCCACCATCAATCAAAACATGCACTCCTCCATCACTGCATCAATCACTGAACTCAAAGAAGACCTCAAACAAGACACGACTACCCAACTTGAATCTGTCGTTTCGATGATCTGCACCAAGTTGCATATCCCTGTAGATCCCCCTTTATCTAACCCACCTTTTCATACTGAAGTTGAAACTTCCTCTCATTCCCATAATTTTCAGCCCCGTCACTTTCAGCGTGACCTACGCCTTTCGCAGGTGGATGTGACCAAATTTGATGGCTCAGATTCCACTGGTTGGGTAACTCAAATGGAACATTATTTCTCTTTGTATGAAATTACAAATGATTTGGCCAAACTCTGGTATGGTGTTCTCCATCTAGATCAAGAACGTTGGCAATGATGGAAATGGAGAAAAACTTCCCGTTAAGGGTATATTGCTTGGACACACTTTGTGGCAGAGATTTATGAATGCTTTGACACTGACACCAACCATTTAGGCCATTTGAAAAAGTTGAAACAATATGGAACAGTGGAAGACTTTATAACTTCTTTTGAGCGACTGGCTTTTCGTATAGAGGGCATTTCGGATGATTTTTTTCGAGAATGTTTTATCAGTGGCCTCAAGGATGAGATTTGTGCCCATGTCCTCATGGCTCGGCCTCAGAGTTGGGTGGAGGCTACTAAAAGGGATAAGGAAGCATAACAAGTTATCTTTTCTCAAAACTGAAAACCCCCCTTTATTCCTCGCACTAAACCAATAAATCCCACTAATCCTTCTTCTCCACTAAAGATCCAAAAATTGACCAGGGCTGAAATGGATGAATGCCAACTCAAAGGCCTTTTTTATAACTGTGATGACAAATATTTTCCGAGCCACAAGTGTAAGGAACAAAATATTTTTATGGCCATCTCAGAGGATATTTCGGAAGAGGATGTTGAAACTCCCCTTGTGTCTGAGTCACTTGAACCCACTGACATAACCCCTCCCTCAGACCCTCTTGAAGTAGAACTGATCATCTCCCTAAATGCCCTCACTGGCTTCTCTACCCCCGAAACCCTCAAGATAATTGGTTACATCAAGAATAGGAAGGTCATCATTCTTGTTGATAGTGGAAACACCCATAATTTTATTCATCGCTGCATTGCCCAAGAAACACATTGCTATATCCATGCAAACAATAATTTCCAAATCATGATTTCCAATGGCGGCTCCATGAAATGTGGAGGGCATTGTGAAAATGTGTGTCTCCAAATTGGTGACTACCACTTGAAATCTCATATGTTTGCTATCGACATGGGTGGTTGTGACATTGTGTTGGGTGCAAACTGGCTAAGGACTTTGGGTCCCATTCTCATGGATTTTAAGGAATTAACCATGCAATTCGACTAGGAGGGCCAACAATATAAGTTCCAAGGCATCACCGTCAGTTCACTTGAGATCATTATTCCCATTGCATGGAAAAGTTTCTCAAAAAAGACCATTCTGGTGTTATTTCCCAACTCCATGCCATACAAGAAACTGAGACACCCTCTATGCTGCAAGACCTCCAATCCATCCTCTCTAAACATCAACTGGTCTTTTATAATCTCCATGGACTCCCTCCTTCACGTGGTTTTCATGATCATTCCATTCCCCTTGTACCAGGAAGCCTTCCTCCCAATATTCGTCCCTATCGCCACCCCTTTTCCCAAAAAAATGATATTGAGAAAATGGTTTAAGGACTTCTTAATGCAGGTGTTATCTGCCCTAGTACGAGCCCCTACTCTTCTCCTGTGGTCATGGTCCTGAAGAAAGAAGTTTCTTGGCGCATGTGTCCTGACTTCCGCTCCCTCAACAAACTCACCATTAAAGACAAATTTCCCATTCCTGTCATTGATGACCTCTTGGATGAATTGAGTGGCACCCAGTTCTTTACTAAACTTGATCTTCATTTTGGCTACCACCAGATCCATATGAAAGAGGTAGACATTCCTAAGACTACCTTTATAACTCATGAGGGCCACTATGAGTTTTTAGTCATGCCCTTTGGCTTGTGTAATGCCCCCTCCACCTTCCAAAGCCTCATGAACCATGTCTTTTGTCCTTTTCTCTGTCATTTTTTCTTAGTTTTCTTTGATGATATCCTCATCTATAGAAAAACCTGGACAAACCATCTTGCTCATGTGGATCGAGTTCTCCATCTACTCTCTCAGCACCAACTTTTCTTGAAACAATCTAAATGTGCTTTTGGCACCTCGGAAGTCGAGTACTTGGGTCATCTTGTTGGCAAGGATGGCGTCAGGGTGGATCCTAAAAAGATTGAAGCTATGCAAGATTGGCCTCACCCAAAGACTCTCAAAATCTTGTGTGGATTTATGGGCTTAACAAGTTATTATCGCAAGTTTGTTAAGAATTATGGAAAGATTGTAGCACCTCTCACTACACTCCTTAAAAAGAATTCTTTCACTTGGACTCCAGTAGCTGCTTAGGCCTTTCAAACCTTGAAGATGGCCATGTGCACCACTCCAGTCCTGGCCCTTCCTGATTTCACAAACACCTTTTTCCTGGAATGTGATGCTTCAGGGAAAGGAATTGGCGTTGTCTTTATGCAAGAATGTCGGCCTTTGGCCTTTACTAGCAAAAAACTGTCTGAACAAAATTTGGGAAAATCAATCTATGAAAAGGAAATGTTGGCTATTATGCATGTTGTTGATCTGTGGCACCCTTATCTATTGGGGAACAGCTTCCAAATTAAGACAGATCATCAAAGCCTGAAGTATTTTCTAGAACAACGCATTTCCTACCCAGAGCAACAAAAATGGGTGACTAAGCTCTTTGGATATGATTATGAGATCATTTACAAGAAATGCAAAGACAATGTGGTTGTGGATGCACTTTCTCGAAAATATGAATATGAAGGATCCCTTTTTTCTCTCTCCTTCATTGTACCAGATTGGCTCCAAGTCGTTTGCCAAGAATGGCTACACGATCCCAAAAGTTTGCATCTGATACAACAATTGCAGTCCAATTATTTAGTCCCCCCAGGGTACTCTTGGCTTCATAATGAGCTTCGATACAAAGGTTGTTTGTATTTATGTATATAGTCAAAACTTAAATCCACGGTGCTTTCTGAGCTTCATGCTACATCCACAGCTGGGCACTCCGGGCTTACCAAAACCTATGACAGGGTCAAACGTTCTTTTTTCTGGGATGGTATGAAACAAGACGTTCGTAATTTTGTAGTTGAATGTGATGTGTGTCAATGCAAAAAGGGAGAACCAGTCAAATCTCCTGGGACACTACAACCTCTTCCGATTCCACCTGTTATTTGGAGGGATATCGCTATGGATTTTATTACAAGATTACCTAAATAGGGAAATAAATCAGTCATCATGGTGGTAGTCGATCTCCTTTCCAAGTATGCTTATTTCTGTGCTCTTCAACACCCATTTACAACATCCAATGTGGCTCAAATTTTCATGGATCAGGTCTTCAAGCTTCATGGCATGCCACATTCTATTGTTTCTGATCGCGACCCAACTTTCACCAGCAATTTTTGGCAAGAACTGTTCAAGCTTCAAGGCACCCAATTGCATATCAACACAACTTATCATCCCCGAACTTATGGACAAACTGAAGTTTTCAACAAGTGTTTGGAAACATATTTGAGGTGTTTTACATCGGAAAATAAAAATCAGTGGGCTCAATTGTTACCCCTAGCTGAATGGCGGTACGACACTTCATACCATACAACTACCCGCATGACTCCTTTTGAAGCAGTAAATGGACAAAAGCCACCTTCAGTTCTCTCATATTTACTAGGTGTCTCGAAGGTCTAGGCAGTTGACCAAACACTTACAGTTCGAGAGGCTATTCTTTGTACCCTTAAAGAGAATTTGGTCATGGCCTAGAATCGCATGAAGAAACAAGCAGATCAAGTTCGCTCTGAACGTCAATTTACAGAAAGGGATCAGGTTTTTCTTCGACTGCAACCTTACAAGAAAAATCCCCTCAAGGCCGAACATTGTCAGAAGTTGGCACCCAAACTTTATGGTCCTTATACCATTCTCAAGAATGTGGGATAGGTGGCCTATCAGTTATCTTTTCCCGGTCATTCTAAGCTACATCCTATTTTTCATGTTTCATGCTTAAAGAAGGTGATTGGAACTAAGTGCCAAACTCAAACCAACCTTCTCGAGTTGGACGAAGAAGGATCCATTTGGTTACAACCACAAGCAATTTTGGACCAGCGTGAGCATTTCTTGTGTCAACGAACCATCAAGGAAGTGTTAGTCCAGTGGAAAGATACAACTCCAACAGATGCCACTTGGGAACTAGCTACCATTCTGCAGCAATTTCCACATCTCAAGCCTTGAGGACAAGGTTGTTTTTAAGGGGGAGGACATGTTAGGGACCTAACCCCTCACGTATGTAGAACAATATATTTGGATGTAATAAAGGTCAATATTAATAAGGCCTTGCAATAAAGTAGAATAAGTCGAATGTAAGAAGACCTAATAGAAGCTTATGCTTCTAGAAGAATCTTCCTCTATATGGTTCTTTTGATAGACATATTTAGTATAAATGGGAGTTGAGGGTATGAGAACCCTATCTTGGATATTATTGTAATATATCTCTTCTCGACTGGAGTTTTCCCCCTCGAAGAGGCCTGTGAACATTGCTCTCAGAATCAAAGTTCTCTTTCTGGTGTTATTTTGATATCATTTCAGTGTTATTGTGGTGTTGTTCTAGTTATATTGTTAGTTATCTGTCATTTCTAGAATTTTATTTATGTTCTGCATACTTTTTATATCTAGAATATTACTGTTTCCCGCTAGGCATTGGCTTGCTGGCTATTGGCACTAGCCTAGAGTTTATGTGGTAGCCAACCGTATTTGAACTTGGACCTCTCTGAGGTAATCCCAGCTAGTTAGTGATTCCCCTAGATCTAAAAAAAAAAAAAACTCCTATGAAAAACAAAAAGACATGCATCAATTCTTGTTCCACATGAGGCATGTCCTTTCACTTTGTAGCTTGAAAGATACACTTCTATATTCAATATACATTCAATATACAACTAGATTTTTTTGTTCTAATAGATGGACATTAAATCAATAGTAATATAAGAAACTCTCACTCCCTTAATACATGTATGAAATGTATGTAATTTCACTATATAATTAATGTAGATTTATTTTAATATAATTAATTAGATTTAATTTAACTCTAGATTCAAGTATTAGGAGTGATTTAATTTCTTAAGGTGTAAATATTTCATCATTTAAGATGGTTCTAGGCTACTTGTACTCTCACTCAATTTAATAAAACTTAGAACTCACACCTTGTGGATATGTAAAAGTACAATTTTGATTATTGTTAAGATATTTAAATTTACATTGTAACGATATTTATTTGTAAATATCATATATATGTTATTTCATTCTATGTGTAAACATAATATCTCTATTTGTATCTCTATATATAAAAACTTCTATAATAATAATCTAATTTTAACGTCACAGCCAAGCTAGACACCAAATTGGTGTATGATACTCCCTTGTTTGTGGGACCCCCTTGTATGTGTAGATATCGAATCTTTCTAGGTATGTTTATATTTCTATTTGCATCTATATTTGGCTAACATATGGTATTATTATTGTTGTTGTTTTTATTATATATATTTTAAGATAACATACATTGTCGTAAGAATTAACCACATGACTGATGATTTTTCTAATTTCCAGATCTGATAATTATTACTTTATGATTTCAAATAGATTTTAATGCCATTGTTATCATAGATTAACTACACACTGAAAATCACAACTGAAATAAAACTACAACGAAAATAACAGAATCATAGAGAAATAGCCATGCACAATAGACACAAGATTTATCTTAGGAAAACACGAACTCGGAAGAAAAACCCAACAAAATTTTCTCTAGAAGAAATTCAATCCAAGTTCATGAATACATCACCAGACAAATGAAGAGTTCCAACCACATAGAAATTTGCGCCCTAGTGTGAGGAAGATCCCTCAAGTATGGCACATCACTAAAACAAGATAGCGCACCAAAAAACTGGCACAAATGGCAACTGGAAACTGCAACTAGCTAATGCACACTAGAAGAGGAGAGATGGTGAGATGTGTAATAATGAAATCAATCTGCCTTTATTTATACTAGTCAAGTCACCTTAATTTACTTGTAGGGTCGGCTTGTCATTTTTGTCTTTTAACTTTATTTTATTTCTTTTGTTGCTTTTACAAGTGTTTCTTCAATGATTCAATGGACCCGACTTGATCTTCTTGTCTTTTGTTTCTTGCTAGTGCATTCCAGGGACTTCTATAATGGTTTCTTATGGAGAATGGCTACTTGAAGTTGAAAAAATTCAACACTCCCTCTCAATGAGGGAGACATTATCCATACTTGTATTTCTTCTGTCATAGAAAAGTTTCTTCATGAGCTATGTTGATGATCCATATCCACACAACTGTGTTTAGCACCTTTGGTCTTAAAGAAGACCACACCTGGACCATTCACCTCCACAAGTACACCCTTGTGAGTGAATTTCACCACAAGTAAACCCATGTGATTGAATCTTCCATTCTCCACTGGTTGAACCACCAATCCTGGGAGAATGATGTTCGATGTTATCTAACACGTGCAAGCACATCAAGCTCCTTGAGTCCACAAGTAAACCCCTATAAGTAAGGACTACACCTGGGCCCATTTACCATAATTACACCCTTGAGACAAAGGTATCCTATCTCCATTGGTCTCCATCCCAATCTAGGATAAGGTCTGCTCAATGCTTACCAGGGCCACTCACCACCACAAGTTCACCCTTGTGAGTGAGTGTCACTTATAGGTAAATCCCTGTAAGTGAATATGTCAATCTGCATTGGTTAAACCACTAATCCTGGAAGAATGATGCACGATGCAACCACACACTGGATGGATACTAGCACCTCGAGTCTTCTATCCTAAGACTACGCTTGGGCCACTCACCTCCACAAGTACACCCTTGTGAGTGAGTGTCACTTACAGGTAAACCCCTGTAAGTGAATTTGTCATTCTCCACTAGTTAAACCACAAATCATGGGAGAATGGCACCTGATGCTTTCCCCTGGAGAAACAACATCACCTCGAGTCTTTTTTCCTTCGAAGACTATGCATGGGCCACATGTAAACCCTTGTGAATATCTTCTCGATGTTGCAAATCATCAACACTCCCTCTCATTGAGAGAGACATTCTGCATCATGCCAAGTTCATCTCTGAATATTGGAGCTTCACTTCTCCCTTTTGTATCATGTATCGGATGATATGCAATTTTCTCATCTGTAGATATGTACTAGATATTCACTGCCCCCTTCCACATCATGTATCGGATGAAGTCCTGCAAGAAGCTTCTGAAGCCGCATTGCTTTACGACTTGCGATACCGACTGTGATATACATCGTCTCTGTTGTATTGAGTGCTACAGAAACTTGCTTTCCTAAAATTGTAATTGATCTCAAGCTGAAGCAACACCCCAAAGTGCTCAATCTGTCTATTGCACTCGTTGCCAAATTGAAATCTGTTGATCCATATTAATCTTGGAATGAAATGAAAACAGAGATATTACAATGAAATAGTTATGAAAAATTCCAGAAACAGAGAAATACAACAATACTTGATTTCTATTAATGAAAGAATTGTAAAGAGACTGTAAAAATACAGAGTGCAAGACTCGCTAGAGTGGTGGCATCTTTATCTCTGAGAAGAGATGTGACGACTATACTCATTCGCAAGAAGATGATTACAACGAGTCTCTCGAGGCATTTTTATGATAAACATGAATGCCAAAACTCTAGACATCCAAAAACCTAACCCTAGGAGATGAAACACCAAAATTCATATGGGCCCCGTTTGGGTAAGTTAGTACATTAACTTCACGGGGTCGTAACTTTTGCATACGATCTCCATTTTAGGTGTGTGATAGCCCGTTGGAAAGGTATTTTCGATAAATACACATTACACCTTCAAACTCTAACTCCCTCTATAGTTTGATTGTGGAGAGCCAAAAAAACACTATTTAGGGCCCCAAAACGACCCTGGAAGTACAACAAGATGTGTTGACATGAAAGCATACAAAATAATCTAGTTGGATTAGGTGGGAGGCCACCAGTATCCACCTCAAATATGTGTAGGGATTCAGACAACCCTAGAAGTGTAGAACCCACAATTACAAAGAAGTACAAAAGAACGTGTTGCACTAAAAATTGAAAAGAGGAGTCATTTGGAACAGATGGGTGGCCACCAATATCCACTTGGATCAGTCCTTCCCCCTTGGGAAGAAATGGTCTCCATTCCATTGAGTGCCCAGGGAAGAGGGGAAAGCATTTTCTGAATCTGACATTTGGTGAGTTGTGTGCCTTGTTGGAGAAGTTGTGTTTCTTGGCTTGTGGAAGAATGTCACAAACTTGTTGTTGGAGGGGTTGAATCTGTTCCACCAACCTGATGTCTCTGGTTGGATGGGACATTGTGTATGCACCATTGTAGGTGAAGAAACAATATCTTCTATCTCTTCGACAATCTATTTTTGTTGGATAGAAGGTGTTGAGCCTGTAGTGGTTGTAGAGGTATTCTTTGCATCCTTTGAACAGACTGTGAAGAGGATGAATTTCACAGTATGAGAGATTACCTTTCAGTGTTGTTTTGGTGGAGAAGTAGTCAGAACTACCTCTAGTATCCTGTAGAGATGACCTCCCCGAGTAATAATCACACTACGGAGTCTAGACTCATAGACAACATGACGTTTCCACATATATGGTTGACCCAAAACAACATCACAGACATCAAGAGGGGAAATATCACACACTACCTCATCCTTGAAGGGATGGATGCCATATGAAAGGAGACACCACTAGCTGACGCAAAGATCTTGTCCCTGGTGAAGATACCTGATGTTGTATGGTTGAGGTTGTGGTGTTGTCGACAACCCCAACTGTTTGGCAACCTTAGCTGAGATTAGGTTCTTCTAGCTGTCATTATCAACAATGAAATGAAATGGGGTCCCCTTCACCCACATATATGAATGGAAGAGGTGCTCCCCCTCTTCATGATCTACTAGTTCTTCTAGCTGAATTGTTGTGGCCGTGACAATAGGAATGGGGTCTGCATCAATGATATGTTTGTTTTCATTATTTTATGGATCGGATTATAAATTAGGGTTCGGCTCCATGTCTTTGACCTCATCCACCAATGATTGTTTCGAGTGACATTCATAGGTGTTGTGTCATGGGATTTTGTGGAATTCACACCACTTCCCAGTGTCATTCTTCGTCTTTACTTTACCCTTTTTTTCCTGTGTCTTGGACTAGTTTTCTAGAGGCTGTTGGTTAGGGTCATCTTTACCATTCTTTGATTATTGAATATTTGCAGACCCGAATTCCCATTTGTTCAAGTGCCTAAATTTATTCTCGATTTTGACAACATATCGATAGGTAGCTCCCAATGATGAGATGTTTAGGAAATCCATTTGAGTTTGGATGTACCTATGCAGAGCCCCACGATATTTCAAACCAGATGTCGCTCGGAGTATTTGATACCCAGCTTGGTGCGCAAGGTATGGAAAGTATTTGTGAACTTTGACATTGTTTGGCTCTTCTCTTGCTATAGTGTGGTCCATCTCATGTGTTGGTCTTCATAGTTATCAACATGATAGTATTTTTCTTTGACTGAATCCACAAAAAATCCCAAGTGGGTTCGACCCCATATATTCAAGATTCCTCTATGGAACTTTGCTCCTAGTAAGTTTCCCACCAATGCTTGACATGGGGGAGATCCTTGAGGAGTGAAAAGGTGATATTTTCCTTATCGAAAAAGTTTTAAACAAAGAAATAACCCTCTAATAGATTTAACCATTTTTCTAGGGAATCCGCATCTATCTGACCTTCAAATATGGGAATATCAAAATTAACTTGTACCTTGAAGAGAGAGATTCCTCCAAAATGGTCACTTGATGAAGATGCACATGTTTCTATCGACAGGATTTGAAGGATGTGTGCAAAAATCTGCATCATTTTGTCCCTCTATCGCGCAAGAGTTTGCTCAAGAAACAAGTTAATAAAATATTCTGCTTCGTCATTTTTCTTTTTCTGCTGCCATCGAGGGTTTATTAGGCCCATGAGAGTGATTTCCCTCAAGAGAGACAAACTCGAGACCCAACAGGATATACTCAGACCTTGTCAGGGACATGTGCTGAAAAACGATCAAGAGTAGCCTGCTCTGATACCATTGATCCATATTATTTTTGGAACGAAATGAAAACAAATATATTACAATGAAATAGTCATGAACATTTCCATAAACAAAGAAATAAAACAATACTTGATTTCTATTAATGAAAGAATTTTAAAGAGACTATAAAAATATAAAATGCAAGACTAGCTAGAACAGTGACAACTTTATCTCTGGGAAGAGATGTGACGGATACACTCATTCGCAAAAAGATGATTACAATGAGGCTTTGAAGGCCTTTTTATGATAAATATGAATGCCAAAAACCTAGACATCCAAAAACCTAACCCTAGGAGATGAAATGCCAAAAGTCATGTGGGCCCCGTTTGGGTAAGTTAGTACATTAACTTCCTGGGGTCATAAATTTTGCATACCATATCTGTTTTAGGCATGTGATAGCCCACTGCAAAGGTATTTTCGAGAAATACGCATTACTCCGTCTACAATTTGATTGTGGCGAGCCAAAAAAACACTGTTTAGGTCCTCAAAATGACCCTTGAAGTACAACAAGAAGTGCTGACATGAAAACATACAAAATAAGACAGTTGGATTAGGTGGGAGGCCACTAGTATCCACCTAGAAGTTGTGTAGGGATTCATAAAGTCTCATAAGTGTAGAACCCGCAATTACAAAGAAGTACAAAAGAACATGTTGCACTAAAAACTAAAAAGAGGAGCCAGTTGGAGGGTGGCCACCAATATCCACCTGGATAATTTGTATATCCTTGCAGACTCACTTTACCACCTAATACATATATGAGTCCATATCCAACTCTACCATGCAGGTACCTCAACACATGATTTGTTGCAACCCAATGGTATTGTCTCGACTCTACCATAAACTGGCTCAAGGTGCTCACTGCAAAGCAATTATCAATCCTGGTTTTAACTAGATACATCAAGGATCAAATCAACTGTTTGTACATCGTGGGATTCACCAAATATGATTCTAAAGAAGAATCACTCAACTTCTTTAGATTTGTCTCCATAGGTGTAGCCATGGAATTGTAGTCCATCATCTTTGTAGTGTACCCTTTTCACTACCGAGGTTTTCAAATCTCTCAGTTACCATTCTATACATGGAATTTTACATAACTCATACTAAAATTATATAACCACATGCATTCAAGCAAAATAATACATTTAACTCGGAGTAAAACATATGAATTACTGCTATATTCAACAAGCATTTAGCCTTATCATATTAATTCATATACACAACAGAAAGCATGATACATAAACAACTCAGTCATGCAAAACATGATCAAAGCATAATTCAGATACTTATCTTTATCAATGGTGGAATCCACCAACCAAATGCAGGCCTTCCACGAACCTCCCAGCCATAGACCACACTGCTCCTCAACTCAACAGTGGGTCACCCCCGAGCTGGGACTGAGCTCCACCCCAGGGCAAGGAATCCAGACACAGGCTGAGGTTACAGGGAATTCAGCCACACACAACCATCAGGAAGGAATTCTCTCCCAGGAATCTCCCACGCTCACTGCCCATAGAACCTCATTCCCCACATGCCTGTTCCACCCCAGGAGAGTGCACCTTCTTTGTCACCTGGATAGTCCTTCGACTGCCAGTCTCCTTTACTCTTGGGTTACAGGAACAGACCAGACCGGAAGTCTCCGGATTCTGTAGCAGCTACAGGGTTCCTTCCAGGAGATCTCTCCTTCCTCTATGCACTCTCTCACCTGGAGGAGTCACTCACCTGGAGGAGTCCAGTACTGCGTGGCCACTACAACCCACGGGGAAAATAGACAAAGGCTTCCCAAACCGGTTCAGCAGTCACAGGATGATCTCATGGTCGTGTTTTTGGAACAGGGACACCACGCACAGGTTAGCTCAGCTTTTCCCGAACAAACATGGATTCTTCCACTCGAGTCCAACACAGGGTTCCAGTTCAGGAAATGCGCTCCCGGGTTTTATTAGAACCAGACACAGACTCCATAGTTCTGGAAAGGGGTGTGCACCGATTCTTCAGGACAAACACAGGATTTCTTTTCTGTATCAAAATTACACGAGGGTTTCTTGCAGATTGGCTCCTATGGCACTGGTTCCGGGCAGTCGGGTCGACTGGAGGAGGAATCCCCCTCACGGCTCATCTTGGTCATTTTATCTACATGCACCAGGGCTGACACTTGTCACCCTTGGAACTGCATGCGTTCCATCGGCCTGCATTGAACGCGTTCCTCCCACCACTTGGGAAATCACATGTCCTTCCAAAAGGACTTAGGATAAAACATATGATGCACATATATTTTTGAAACGATATTAAAATATTATTTCCAGGTTTAAGCCCCTAGGCTCATCACTCAGCCCCTTTCCCACCTTCCAGCCCCTAGTTCCTTGCCCACTCTGTGGACGCTCAGTCCCCCCTCACTCATTCATTGTGGTCGGTCTGCACCTAGCGGTGTTTATATTTTATTAAATATTTTGCATACATACAAGTACAACAACAGGCTCCTGGCCTTCAAACACTTAGACTTCCTGGCCTAACAACCACATAAGCCTTCCATCTTATACAAAACTTGGCTCACCAGCCTATAGAACACATTTACAATTCATTGCATATATCATGATCTGTAATGGGGCTCGGCCTTGGGGACACTACAATCCCCCTCCCCTTATTTTTGCACCGTCCTTAGTGCAACTTACACTGCATCTGTGTGTACTTCAAAATTTTCAAAAAGATGCGGGTACTCTGCCCGCATAACTTCTTCATGCTCCCATGTCGCGTCCTCAGGACTGTACCAGGTCCACTGGACCTTTATAAGCCCTATAGCTCGATTCCGGAGCTGCTTGCTTTTCCTATCCAATATGCGCACAGGATGCACTTGCAGGACACCTTCTAGTTCCACCTGAATCACAGTCCAATCGATAACATGATTAGCATCAGGTACATATTTCTTAAGCAGTGAAACATGAAAGACATTATATACAGTCATAGATGCAGGTAATGCAAGCATGTATGCAACTGGCCCAATCCTTTCCAAGATCTCGAATGGCCCACAAAATCTTGCTGCCAACTTGGCACAACTTTCCAATTTCAGGGAACTTCTGTTAGTTTTCACTTTCAGGAAAACATTGTCACCCACTTTGAATTCTCTATGGGTTCTGTTACTATCAGCGTAACTTTTCTGCCTGTCCTGGGCAGCTTTCAGATTCTGTTTGATTTTTATCATTTGATCTTCCATTTCTTTGAGTAGTTCAGGTCCAACTACTACCCTGTCATTTGGATTATCCCAGCTCACTGGAGTGTTGCACTTTCTTCCATAAAGTGCTTCGAATGGGCTCATCTTCAGAGACGTATGATACCCATTATTGTAGGCAAATTCTACCAGATGCAGGTAGTCTTCCCACCTTGATGTTTTATCCATCACATACATTCTTAGCATGTCTTCTATTACTCAGTTTACTCTCTCTGTCTATCCATCAGACTCGGGATGATATGTTGTACTAAAGTTCAAATTTGTTCCGAATCCTTTGAACAATCCTTTCCAGAAACTCGAAGTGAATTTCGGGTCTCTATCAGACACAATTGTCTTAGGAATTCCATGCAAGCATGCAACTTCTTTTAGGAAAATATCAACAACATCCGCTGCTCTGTGGGTGGTTTTTAGTGGAATAAAATGGGCAGCTTTAATAAGCTTGTCCACCACCACCATAATTGAATCATGCTGCTTGCTTGTTCTGGGCAATCCTGTGATAAAATCTATTGTTACCACATCCCATTTCCACTCAGGAATGGGTAAAGGCTGTAACAACCCTGCTGGGTTTCTATGCTCATCCTTAACCCTTTGGCATTCCATACATCTAGCGATGTATTCAACAATTTCTTTCTTCAACCCCAGCCAAAAATAATGGCTTTTGACTGCTGCCATAGTCTTTTGATATCCAAGATGACCGACATAAGTCACATTATCCATTTCTTTTAGAATTGCCAGCTTCAATTCTTGGTCATTAGGTACATACACTCTATTTCTATATAGAAGTAAACTATCAGTTCCCAAGGTGTAACTTTCCTTGGTTTGTGGTTTCTCATGCTGTTGTAGCTTTGCTACAAGTCTTTTGTACTGCAAATCAGCACTTGCAGCCACCATGATTCTATCTTTCAACTCAGTTCTGTACATGCTAATGGCTATAGCATGTAATTCATGCACTTTTCTGTTGAGTGCATCAGCCACCTTATTGTCTTTCCCTTTGATATGCCTGATATCAAAGTCATATTCGCACAGAAATTCCAGCCATCTAATTTGCCTGGCATTTAGGGTTGGCTGATCAAATAAATACTTCAGACCATTGTGGTCTGTTCTTAATTCGAATTTCTTGCCCATGAGGTAATGTCTCCATTTCCTCAATGCATGGACCACTACTGCCAGCTCTAAATCATGAGTGGCATAATTCTTTTCGTGCTCTTTCAGCTTTCGGGATTCGTAGCAAATTACAAATTCTTCTTGGCTGAGAACTCCTCCTAGCCCTTCCTTACACACATCCGTGCACACTATGTAATCCTTACTTGGATCTGCAATCTTTAGGATTGGAGCACTAGTGAGCAACTGCTTCAATTGCTGGAAGCTGCTCTCACATTCTTCAGTCCACTGGAACTTATTTCCCTTCCTTTGCAAGGAAGTGATAGAATGGGCTATCCTTGAGAATCCAGCTATAAACCTCCTATAGTATCCTGCCAGACCCATAAAGGATCTAACTTCTGTCACATTCCTTGGCACTGGCCACTCTTGAATGGCCCGTACCTTCTCAGGATCCACAGCGATCCCCTCCTCTGATATAATGTGTCCCAAGTAATGGATCTGCTTTTGGTAAAATGAGCACTTGCTCATTTTTTCATACAGTTGGTGTTCTCTCAACACCTGCAACACCATTCTCAGGTGTTGTTCATGTTCTTCTTCTGTCTGGGAATACACCAAGATATCTTCTAAGAAGACTATGACAAACTTGTCCAGATAATTTCTGAACACTCCATTCATTAAGCACATGAAGACAACAGGCGCGTTGGACAGTCCAAATGGCACCACTGTAAATTCATAGTGACTGTACCTTGTTCTAAAGGTGGTCTTGCTGATGTATTCATCTTTTATCCTCACTTGATGATATCCAACTCGAAGATCTATTTTCGAGAATACTTTCACATCCTTTAACTGATCAAAAAGATCATCAATCCTTGGCAGAGGATATTTGTTCTTGACAATGACTTTATTCAACTGCCGAAAATCAATGCACAGCCTCAGCGTTCCATCTTTCTTCTTTATAAATAAGACTGGGGCTCCCCACGGTGACACACTGGGACGAATGTACCCTTTCTTTAGTAGCTCTTCGAGCTGCAATTGCAACTCTTTCAGCTCTAGCGTACTCATCCTATAAGGAGATTTTGAAACTGGAGCTGCTCCAGGCATTAGATTTATAGAAAAGTCAATGTCCCTCTTCAGAGGTAGTCCAGGCACCTCCTGAAACACCTCCTCAAACTCTTTGAGTACCCTGTGGTCTTCCAGATTCGAGACCACATCTTGGAATACTTCTTCCACCCGGGCTGCAAATAATTGACAGCCTTTCCGATAACATTTCTTCAGCTGCATAGCTGAGATTTCCCTCATAGCCACGACTCTGGGAATTCCTTGGACTGTTACTTGATTTCCTTCTTCGTCCAGACATGTGAATCTCTTGTTACGACAATCCAGAAGGGCATGGTGCTGGTCCAACCAGTCCATCCCAATTAAGCAATCATATGAGCCTAAAGGTAGAATGTTCAATTCGGCCTTAGTGCTCATTCCTTTCATGTCCACCGAACAGGACTTAACCAATTCAGTGACCTTCCTCTTAGTCCCTGTGGCTAACTGCACTAACCAAGACTTCTCATGTTTTCTCTTCGTTAGATGCAAACTTTCCACCACTCTAGGA
>ML826040.1:19846-37106 GCA_009831015.1 Picea engelmannii | reverse complement strand
TTGCAAACCAGTTATCACTCCCATGCAAACCAGTTGTAAGTTGAGCAAATATGATGATTCAAAGTCTACAGATCAGAGGCAATATAGGTCAATGATTGGCAGCCTACTATATGTGACAGCATCCAGACCAGATGTAATGCAGGAAGTTGGACAGGTGGCCCAATTTCAAGCATCACCAAAGGAATCACATGTATTAGCAGTAAAGAGGATCTTCAGATATCTTAAAGGAACATAAGAGTTTGGATTATGGTGTCCAAAAGGAAAAAATCTATCACTTATTGCCTACACAGATGCAGATTGGGCAAGTTGTATTGATGACCAACGAAGCACCAGTGGAGCAGCGTTATACTTAGGTGAGTGTTTGGTATCATGGCTAAGAAAGAAACAATCATCGGTATCTCTATCTACAGCCGTGGTAGAGTATATTGCAGCAACAACATATTGTACACATGTTCTTTGGATGAAACAAACTTTGACAGATATACAGGTTGAGTATGATGAGCCCATTCCAATATATTGTGATAATACAAGTGCCATCAATATCTCAAAAAACATGATGATGCACTCCAAGACGAAGCACATTCCAATCAAGTATCACTTTCTATGGGGATAGGTTGCAGAAAAGAACATCAGAGTTGAGTATGTGGGCACAGAAGAACAAGTGGCAGACATATTTACAAAACCACTTCCATGGGAAGCCTTTGAATATCTTCGCCAAAGACTTGGAGTTATTTCTACTCCAAAAATGAATTCTTTTTGAATGCTTTTTGAATGCTTATCTTATATGTCTTAGATGTACACGAGGAAGCACCATAAGAGGACATTCTGTTAGGGGGAGCAGCCCCAGATGGAAAGATACCTTTTCCATTGATGAAAAAGGGGGAGAGATTTATCAGATGCAGAGGACAGAGGCATGGTTCTAGGGGGAGCAGATTTATCAGATGCAGAGGACAAAGGAATGGTTCCAGGGGGAGCATGAGTGATATGATTTCAGTATTGCATCAGAGTGTTGCCATCAATGCCAAAGGGGGATATTGTTGATTAAGGTTGGTTGTCATTGATGTCAACCCTTGAAGAAAGCCACATAGCACAAAGGCTTGGGCAATGGACCCAACGTTGTTTGATGTAAATATGACTCATTATTGTTTTGTCATGGTTGATAAGAGGTAAATATGGATGAACTCCAAAGTGGTCCCCTTATGGTGAAATCCCTCACGGGAAGACGCTTTGTGGAGCAAGAGAACCCATGCTTAATTGTGGAATAATGAGATGAAGGAAAGTGATTTTTTCAGAGAAAATATCCTAGATGGAATAATGAGATGAAGGAAAGTGTAGCCTCCCTCCTTCTGGTTGTAGCCAGTGAATTGGAGAGTTGGAGCTTCCCTCAGGGTGTAGCCTGAGAAACTAGGGGGTTGGAGCCTCCTTCCAGTTGCAGCTGGAAAACAAAGGAAGTTGGTGCTTCCAATGAATGTAATTCTTCAAGACATATAAGAAAAAATGTTTCGTGGTTTTCTCCCGATTTGGGTTTCCACGTAAAACACTGGTGTACTATGTATGTGTGTGATTGTTTATTTCTTATTGCTCATTATTGGATAATAATTCTACATTGATATAACATTTGAAGAAAAAGGATTATAATTATGCTATTACTGATTCACCCCACCTCTCAGTAATCCAACAACACCCTCATGATATAACTTATATACAAGTGTATACCTCTAAAATTTGTAACACCATCCAGCTTGTATTCTAATATGAGACAATACATCATCTCAACAAGAAGTCAGAAATCTGAATCAGAAGGTTCAATGTCAGGAATAATGTCAATAAGCCTGAAACCCTAAAATTTTAACTTTGACGGATTGTCAATATGAGAGGTGTAGTAGGTGCACTAGGGAAAGGCGACTTGCTCTATGAAACAATTCTCCCCAACTCATCCCAATAAATGCTCAGTGAGCTTTCACGAAAGTGCTACTGCAATTGTTGTAGAGAGATAGGGGTGAAATTTCAACTTTCACCAAATTATGATCTTAAGAGGTGCAATAATTGTGTTGGATCAAGGCGAGTTGTTCTGTGGTGGAGTTTAGTCCCAATGATTTTGCAATAAGTGCTCAACGAGATTGAGAAAAAAATTGTGCAGCGACAAATTTCAACCATGTATGATCTTCCTTATAGTGATTATACTATTCTGAAGGTAACCTTTCTCTGATACCATGTTAGTTTTTCTAATTATAAGATCTGATAATTATTACTTTATGATTTCAAACATATTTTAACGTCATTGTTATCATAAATTAATTACACATTGAAAATTACAATTGAATAAAATTGTAGCGAAAATAACAGAATCATAGAGAAATATCCATGCACAATAGACAAAAGATTTATCCTAGGAAAACACAAACTCGAGAGAAAAACCTGGCAAACATTTCTCTAGAATAAATTCAATCCAATTTTATGAATACATCACTAGATAAATGAAGAGTTCAAAACACATAAAATTTGGGCCCTAGTGTGAGGAAGATCCCTCAAGTATGGCGCATCACTAGAAAAAGATAGTGCACCACAGAAACAGAACAACTAGCAACTGCAAATGCAACTAGCTAATGTGCTCTAGAAGAGGAGAGTTGATGATATGTGTAGTAATGAAATGAATCTTCCTTTATTTATACTAGTCAAGTCACCTTAATTTACTAGCAAGGTCGACTTGTCCTTTTTTTCTTTTAACTTTATTTTATTTCGTTTGTTTCTTTTACAAGTGTTTCTTCAATGCTTCAATGTAGTCGAATTGATCTTCTTGTCTTCTATTTCTTTCTAATGCATTTCAGGGTCTTCTATAATGGTTTCTTATGGAGAATGACCACCCGAAGTTGCAAAACTTCAACAATGACAATATTTCTACCATATTGGGATGTAGAGGTTCCTTTTGGCACAATACGATTTATGAAGAAATTTATTAAAAACGAGGGTTCCAAAAAATACTCTTAATATATGCAAAATATGTACAATAGAAATATTAAAGGCTAGGTAATAGAGATATATGCCTTTAATTCCAACTAGGATAAAATTATGTAAGAATAATCTCACTAATAAAAAAAGGAATATATCATGTCTTACATGGGATATGTGGTATCAAAAGGATTATTCTTTAGGAATTATTTTTTTTAAGTCACCTTCATATTGTAAGGAGTTATATGGTTGACATGAAAGCACATGAACAACTTATCCCCTTTCACTTCCTTCACCTCTTCCCCCCTTCTTTGTTATAGGAATGAATTAGACATGGATGACATGAAAACACATGAACAACTTTCCCACTTTCACCCCATTCACCTCTTATTACATCATACCTCCCCACCTCTTCACTTCTTGTCACATCATATCCCTTTTCCCTTTTTACCCCCTTCACCTCCCATCACCTTTCAAATGATAGGAAAGAGTTATACATGTTTGAAATGAAAGAATATGAGAAACTTCCCCCCTCACCCACTTCAACTCTCATCACATCATATCCTCCCTTCTCACCCCTTCACCTCTTGTCCCCATTTCACTTCCTTCACCTCTCGTCACATATTTTTCTTGTCCTCCTTTCATGACCTTCACCTATCATCACCTTCAAATTATAGGAAAGTGTTAGGCATGGTTGATATGGAAGTACATGAACAACTTTCCCTCTTTCACCTCCTTCATCACTTATAATAGTGTAGCCCCCCCTTTTCCCCTTCACCTCTCATCACATCATAGCCTTTCTTCATCCCCCCACTTTCACCTCTCACCAACATTCAAATTATAGGGAGGAGTTAGACATTGTTGACATTCAAGAACATGAGAAACTTCCTCCTTTCACCCCTTTCTCATATTGATTCATCATCGACCCCTCCTTCCCCTTTTCACCTCTCATCACATCATATCTCTTTCCCCATTTCACCTCTTAAATTTCACCCCTGTAAAATCTCTTCACTTTTATAGTATATGAAGGAGTTAGACATGGTTGACATGCAATTACGTGAACATAAATATTTCCCCCTTTCACCTACTTCATCTCCAATCACACTACAACCATTCAAAGAACATGAGCAACTCACCCTCTTCACCTCTCATCACATCATAGATCCTGCTTCTAACCTCTTTACCTCTCATCACATCATAATCCCCATTTCACCCACTTCACCTCTCATTACATCATATATCCCCCTTTCACTCCCTTCACCTCTTGTTGCATCATATCCATTTTTTCCTTCATCCCTATACTCCTTTCATCTTCCCCCTTTCACCTCTCATGACATCATATTCCTTTATTCCTTTCTCCTTTTCCTCCCTTCCCTTCACTTCCCTCCTTTCACCTTCCCACTTTCACCCACTTCACTTCTCTTCATGTAATATCCCTTTTTTTCTTTCAAAATGTCCACTTTTCACCTTCTCCCTTTTATCCCTTTCACCACTCATCACCTTTCAAATTATAGGAAGGAGATAAACATGGTTGACATATAAGAAAATGAAAAAATTCCCACCTTTTACCCCCTTCACCTCTCATCACAAAATATACCTTATTCTAACCAATTCACCTCTTGTCACATTATATATATTTTCATATTTTTACTTTTCCCCTTCACTTCTTTCACCTTTCATCACATTTCATATTATAGGAAGGAATTAAACATGAATGACATGCAAGTAAATATATTATTTCCCCCCTTTCACCCCCTTCACCTCTCATCAAATCATAGCCTCCTATTTCACAACATATACCTTTCCCTCTCTCCCCATTCACGTCTCTTCACATCATATCCCCCTCTCCCCATATCTTCACATCATATCCCTCTCTTCCTCTCTCCCCATATCTTCACATAATATCCCTCTCTTTCCCCCTCCAGAACCCCCCCACCTTTCACCTCTCTTCGCCTTTCAAATTATACGAATAAGTTAGACATGTTTGAAATTAAAATACATTAACAACATTCCCCCTTTAACCCCTTCACATCTCATGAAATCATATCCCTTTCTTCCTTTTCCACCTTTCAACTTCCTTTTCACCCCATGCACCTCTTTTCATATTTCATATTGTGAGAAGGAGTTAGGCATGGTTGAAATGCAAGAGCATGAACAAATTTGTTCCTTAACCCCCATCACATCAAATATCGTTTTGCTTTCCCCCCCTTTCCCCCTCACACATTCTCCCTTTCACCCTCTTCACCTCTTGATACCATTTATGTAATATCCCAAGTTGTAATCCCTGTAAATTGTAATATAATTGTGCAAATGTGATTTAGAATGGTGAGCCAATAATGTTTTGGGTTGGAGAGACTGTATTGATTAAATTCTAAGAGCCTAGTATTGTAATATGTACATACATTGATTCATAAAAATACATCATTGGTTGCAATACGAGAGGGATGATAACATTGGGGGGGTAACATTGGTTGATCCCACTCTTTGAATGAGGAGTGGGATTGATCGATGACGAAACTAGATCGACCACTTTGGCACTCTTTAGATGAAGAGTGGAGTTTATCAATGAAGGGACTGGATTAGTCACTTGGGTTTCACTTTTCAGATGAAGAGTCGGGTTGATCGATGAAATAATTGGATCATCTACTTGGGTTAGTGGTTCAACCGAGGATGAAACTAGATTGACCAACTGATCAACTAGACTGGCCGAGGATGGAACCATATTGACTAGTCCATTAACTAATGACAGTTTGGGAGAGATATTATCACGATAACCAATTGGAAGTTGAATATTTTCCAAAAGATAAGAAGCCTCACCCATATGAGGGAAAATGTGAGAGTAATGATCACCTTCACATAACATACAAGGAAATTTGACAGTTCTATTCTTCTTACCAACCTTAATGTCACTAGTTGATGGGGTGTCACTAGCATGTTCATCAGGGGTTGATGACATGGAATGCCACATTTCAAAGACCTTGGGAAGACTAGGGAAATCCCTCATAAAGTGGTCATCCTTACAAAGCCTGCAAGGGAATTTGGGTTTAGGATTCTTCGTTTTAGACTTGTCAACTTTATCAACACTCCCAATACAATTACCAGTAGTTGGTTGCTTGGTTCCAACATGACTTGATGCAATTGGAGGCTTGGTCTCTATCTAATTCTTTTTCTTCTTCCCCTTTTGTTTCTTCTTCTTCTTATCAACCTGGTTACTTTCTTTAGAGATTTTATTAAGAAAAGAAGGAGAAAGGGAGGGAGACATGACAGGTGAAGAAGGCGAAAGGTTGACATGAGGTTGATTTGTGGGTGGTGTGCTTACATCTGAAGCATTAGGTGCATTCGAAGCACTAGGAAAATTCGAGATCGCCGGAGTGGGGAACAACCAAATCAGTAACCCGATGGTGAGTCTCGGAAGACTCAGTGTGGAAATGCATGGAGGACCAATGTTTCCAAAAGAAGGAAAGGAAAAAGGTTCCTTGGGAAAAGGGGTTCCTTCGTTGGTACTCCCACAAATTGATGCCATTGACCTAAGGTCCACTAAGGAAAACAAACAACATACACTACAAATCTAATAAGCAAATAATCAAACAAACCTTCCCACAATGAAACCACTAGTTGGTGATGAAATCCATCATTGTGAGATCAATATAGGAAGGGGTTGGGATAGAGCAGGTGGATCAGTTACATTGGAGACCTTCTGAACAAACTTATACCTTGGTGAAATTTCCCACATGGTTTTACCTATGGGTGTAGCCTCCAAGGAGTCTGAGTGAGTTTGACCAACATCTGACCCAGGTACAGTTAAGACTCCCCTTCACCATCACCTTGTGTATTAACCCTATAGATATAGGCCACTAAGGTTACCAACTCGCAGTCAGCCTCCAGGAGGGTGCAATCGACAGTCAGGAAGGAACGTATGGGAAGGATAATAAGTTTGAAATTCTTCAAGAGAATTGAAGACAAGTGGACCGAAATACTACTGAGAACCCCGAACGGATTCAGGATTCATAAAGCTTCGAGACCAAATGAAACCAGTCATTTCTCAAGAAGAACCCCCAATATACGATCTTTCCTCTATATGGGTTAAGCTTCAGAGGGGAAATATCCACTTCTCTCCTGCACACGACCTCGTGTTTAACCCTTGTGTGAGAGGGGGATCCCAACTATTCTTATATGAACAATTGGTTTTACCGCTCCCTAGCACAATATTATATGTTTGTCTTATGAATTTGGAAAGTTATCCTCACAACCTATTCCAAATCCCTACACTTTAAGATAATGTAGGTTCACTACCAAATAACATAAAAGTGTGTGATCAATTTTATAAGTTCTTCATTTTTGGGATGTTGTTTACTCAAGGGTGCAAAAGTGAAACTTATGATGTTTTAGACTCAACTCCAAAAGAATGCAAAATAATGAGATGAAAAAAATTTTCTTCAATGAATCCTACATACGGGATGGAGAAGAGGTTCAACTTTCTTCAACAAAAACACTCAATTCCCAAACATAGTTTTCTAAATGCAATCTACTACACTACCCAAAAGAAAGAACACAATTATCTTTTTTATTTGATTTTAAAACAAAGAAAATGAAAATCCTTTAATTCTTCATTACTTTCAATCAAAATGGAAGAGTTAGATGTAGATACAAAAGACACAAAGAAAAAAAAATTCAAACAAATAATGCACTCAAAGGATAACGAGAACTGAAAGAAAAAAGTATGATAACACGTTCAATCAAGAACTCAAAGATGAAAAATAGAAAGAAGATAAACACTCACGAAAATCCTCAAACAAAGAGAAACAAGAAACAAAAATCAATCTAGGTTTTCATAAGAGTCCTAATCATCCAGAAAATCGATATGTTTCAAATGACGACAAGAAGGCTCAATACCAAGAAACTTTTTCAAGCCTTACTTGATGAACAGTCCTAAACAGTTAAGCAATCTGAAAGATTTACGAGACGAAGATTAGATAAACCCAAAAGGAAAAAGGAACCAAGGGATCTTGTTAACCCAAGGGAACCACAACTAAGAGAAAATTTGCAGACTCAAAGGATAAACATAAATGAGTGATAAATCTCAAGCTCTTAGTAAAACAAAGTCAAGAGTATTCAAAGGTCTCTGAGCAAAAATCTCCTGATGATTAGACTGAGAAAAAGTGAACAAAAAAGGGCAGAAAAACCAAGAAAAGGAGATCAATGCTCTTATTTCCAAAGGGACAAAGTGCTACAACGCTTCGGTATACACTACAGGGGGGGTTGATCCTAGATCAACTCTCTAGTGTACACAGTAGAGGAGCGCTACCCTTCCCAAAAACTCAGAAAAAAGGCTAAAAAATCAGAATACTTTGCCAAAGAATCTGTGAAATCTTCAATGAAGAAGAGAGAAAGGGAAGTAGATCAGAAACAAACAACAAATATGATCTAAAGGTGGGAAAAATCTCATACAATCCAAGGAAAGACAAGTCAATGTCCTTCTCCAGTGGAGTCACCAATTTATGTTGCATAAATATTCCCACGCGGATAGGTGAACTTTCCCTTGGATTATTGATCCCTAAACCAAGCCAGAAAAACACAAGTGGAAACTAACATCCCTTTGAATTTAGTTTAACTAATCAGAAATCAAGAGAGGGAGAAAAGGTGGGATGCGCCTAGTTTCGAAGTTTGTCCTTGCTGTGTCCAATCCGAGCTTGATCTCAAAATTCCTTAGCGCAACTAGATACCTACAATGAAATAGACAACAAAGAGAAACAAATAACTCCTATTCTACAAGGAACAATAGAAAATAATATGCAAGAATACACAAGCTTGAAGGAAATAGGCCAAGTATATTAAAATGAGAACCCAAAGAGAATACTTACAAACATGGATGATGATCCAACACTCCTCCAAGATATCCTCATCCAAACCTTTGCATGAATCCCACGATCATAAGTATGATATCTCCAAGCTTCCTCCTCCCTTCCGTTCTCCATGGAAATCCCTCATTATATAGGATTTGGAGGCTTAACCACCATGGAGAAGATCACTCACTAGATCCACTAAAATGGGATCTCTAAGATTATTAGGGAGAAAATATCTCTCAAGGATTTTAGGGTGAAAATATCTCTCAAGGATTTTAAGGAAGAAATATCTCTCAAAATCGACCAAATTAGGATTTTGGTTTGAGAAAATATCTCATCCATCCATGAGATTCTCAACCTCTCCTTGAGATTAGGAAACTAAATGTGAGGCGGATTCTCACACTAAATTAATTTCCTTTTTATGAATATTAATAAATAATTCATGTGCACCTAGTATTTTGACCTTCATATAAAATATTTCTCCTCCACATTGACTAGGGATTGTGACATATGTTATTTCATGGTGTCAAGGTGTATGCGACACTTAGCAAGGTGTGTATGACACTTTTACAACATTTGCGACACTTAGGGTGAGGTACTTAAGTGTGACATTTTGGTGTGTAACAATGTTGTTGATGAAGGTGGACACCTTGGAGAATGTTGCAGATTCATTAACAAAATATCTGAACAATGAGAAGTTCTCTTGGTGTAGAGGATCTATGGGAATTTCTGCCCTGGATTGTTGACTATGTAATCCTGCACTCTGTATGCAAAGAAAACAACAAGTGGGAGAATGTTGGGTATGTGTTATATTATTTGAAAATTGATACCATGTACTGTCCACTGATATGGGAGAAAAGGGGGTCTAGCAGGTGCTTAACACCCCCCAGCTGGGAGGGTTGCATGGGTTCAGGGGCAGGAGCCCTCGAGAAAAAAAATTGGTTTGTTTTTGGCGGTTTTTTGGCACATCATTTTTTCTGATGGTTTTCTAATTTTGGTTTAGGAATTAGGGTTGTTGAATAATCTGGTCCAATGTATTAGGGTTTTGGATTCCACGGGATCCTATATGTATATTTATTGTAAACAATGAATATTATGAATAAAATATTAGAGGTGTGACTCTAAAAAGGGTAAAAATCTCTATGTAGTGTGTGTGTGTGTGTGTGTGTGTCATTGTTTTATTAAGAATTTGTTTGTATTAATTAATTGTACAAGGTTAAAATCTACATTAACATTCTCTAGCTCTGAGACCACTGACAGACTAGGTATAAACATAAAATCTAACTCCACGTTTGATGATTCATTAACATGGAACCTCAATAAATATACAATCAGATGACCGATGGTCTTCATTTTCTAGGTGACTCTTCCTATCACCTATGACTCTTCATTTCTATTATTTACAATACCATTTACAAATTAACACAATCTAAGGATTGGGTATTCAACAAATATTTTAATAACCTTCTTAGGAAAAGCTATCACTAGGTTAGTTATTAAGACAACCGATATAACTAAAACACACAATTAGTTGATTTCCATATGCACAAGTACACCAACTTCCTTTTATGTACTTGTAACAATTATCTATTGTACTAAGTTTTCATTTATATTTTATATGGGAAGAGAAAATGTTTATTTTTTCAATATTCTCATGTTTATTTATTTATTTATTTTGAAAAAATGCTTCTTATACTCTATATATAAATAAAAAATTACAATAAAGCACAACCAGGTAACATTATTTGAAGGTTAATAAGAATCTTATATTAGAGTGGGCCTCAATGGAACACCCATGTAGATCTTTAAGAGAAGCTTGTTAAAATTTCTTATTTGCAACGTAAATACATACGACAACCTTTATTTGAAAACAATGAGAGAGAAGAGATATTTATTGAAAAATAACCTCACATCACCACTTTGATAAAATATTAGAGGAACAACCTTCATACAATGCCAAAATCCAATCCTTTGAAGAAAAATGACAAAAAACACCTATCATCTCCTTGTTGGCCCTCGACCAAGTTTTGAGGAAATCTTGGTCGAGTTTGACCACTTTTTGGACTTCGACGAAGTGATCGAAGATGGAGCGCCTAGGTGGAGCATAGATCACTGATATCACTTGTTTTGTGGGCTTTGTGGACCCAACAAGGGGTTCATTAGGGTTTTTGTATTAGGGTTTATGGGATGTCAGCCCATGGGTTTACCCATGATTATGCCTATTTGTAAATGTAAAAGTATAAATAAGAATAAGATTGTAAGGATGAGTAGTAGTAGAAGGGGATGTAATTGGCTAAGTGCAAGAGGCAAGTAGTTATGAGTTCATTTGTGCAACAAAACATGTATGTAAGGCTTCATTCTTGATAGAGGAGTTGGCTCTGTGCCTTGACTTGATTTTGGGAAGGGGATCTTGTGCTTAGTGCATAGATCACCTCAAAGCTTGGCTCTGTGGCTTAGTGCACAGGAGTAGACAAATGTAAGAGATTGAAGCCTAATAAAGAAGAAGAAGAAGTTGGTGGACGTAGCCCCACACTGGGGTGAACCACATATATCATGTGTTGATGGTTTGCTTTGTGCTATGATGTTTATGCTGTGAATTTGCTTAGTGCACTAATTCTTATATATGATAGATAGATCTATGAATGATTAGTGCTTTATTTATGTTGAATGTGCTATATATAACTTATGATGCTAAGTGCGATGTGTATTTTTTCATTTTTACTGCGCCAATCTATCCTTAGGGTTTGTTTTGTGATGTGAATAAAGTTGATAAGCTAATGCATGTTATATTCTAAGTACTTTGTGAATCACATATTTGTGTCCCAACTTGGTTATAGAAACTTGAGTCCTGTAACCCCCCCTGCCTCTACCTCGAGTGAGACTTCACCTGGTTCGCAGGTGTTGCCAAAAGGGTCGGTAGTTAGGGTTTTTTTGGTATGTTGTTGAAGCGTTGAACCCTGGGTCTGCCCCTGTGCCAACAAATGGTTCCATTGTCGAGACTTGAAACTGTGATTGTTGGGAACTGAAGTAAAGAAAAGAGAAGCTTTGTGCATAGATCTTCTGTTGTAGCATGCAGTATTCTACTTGACTTGTGAAGTTGTGTGCTAAGAAAGAAACCCGATCTGAGGTAAGCTCTTGAAAGAGGTAAACATTTGCACTTTGATAAGAGTAAGATAAGTGGAAATTTTGTTTCGAAAGCATGAATTTAGGTATGTATAATAGATCATGTCCTATTCTGAAAGCTAGGGCGTAGTAGGGAGAAGGAATTGATCTAAGTAAGTCTAATAGAAATGAAGAATTATAAGTTATTCCTATGCATAGAAAGAATTTTTGGACTAATAATTGGATGCAGGAACCTAGAAAGAATTTTTGCAGATTGCAAGTCCAACACTGTGATCCTAGTGCGTAGTACATGAGAAGTTGGGGAAGATACAAGAGGAAGAGAGGATTAACCCTATGGTATAAATGTAGAAGACCAGGACAACTTGTTAAGGAATGCGCTGGTCTAGGTCCTATTTGTCTTTGTTGTAAAATTGTTGGTCATAAGGTTGAGGATTGCCTGAGGATGATTGCTAAAGTTTAACAAATGAACATGAGTCAAGAGAATAAGAGCATGTTAGAAGATCAGACGAAGAAAGGATCAGAGGAAGTTTAGACTATATTAGTATAGTTAAAAGAGGCAATGAATGATCACAAAGATGTCAGTTTACCAGAGATCATGAAAGAAAAACAACGCATAGATACAAGAATATGAGACTTCGACATAGAATATGTCTTGCATGAGGAAACACCAGTGAATATTATGACAGAAGGCACTTGGGAAATTTTGGGAAAGCCTACTGTGGTACCTTCACTGGGAAGGATAGGCTTGTTTAAAGGAAATATGATAACCCTATGGGGAAGAGTTACTAATGTACTTGTTATTATTCATGGAACATTGATTGAAGATGAATTTGAAGTCATTAAGTTTGTTTAGAACAATGCCCCTTTCCCTCTTTTGTTAGGAAAGACTTGGATTGAGAAGGATCTTATCAGAAGGAAAGCAGAGGAAGAAGCTATAGAAAAGAAAAAGCAAGAACTAAGGGATTTCATAGCTAGGAAAATAGATCGACTGATTGAAGAACGAGAAGTTAAGTCGAAGCAGCAGAAGGCAAGATAATTAGCTATCGAGGTTGAAATAATGCAAGAAGGTTTGAAGGACCAATCCATGCAAGAAGAAAGTAAATCCACCCAAGAAGTGGTAAGGGAAAGGATACTAACTTTGAACCCATTAGAAGTACATCAACACTGCGAAGTCACTACGATAGGAGAAACTAAGAATAAGAATGAAAAGAGAAATCCAGAAACAGTTAGAGAGACTCAGATCACAGGAAAGAAAGAAAGGAAGCTCAGTAAGAAGAAAGCCAGGTTAGAAAAGCTACAGGGATTTACAGAGAAGACTTTATAGGAGGTAGGTTTGCAAGATTTGAACCTCGCCGGAACAGCAGGACTGTGCAGAATGAGACTTTGCCTTGGTGAAGCTATATGACCATTGGAGGTGCCTCAACCATTAGAACAACGCTCTGGAATGGCTAGGAAACACATTTATGGGTGAATAGACTGCATTTGGGACGTTGAGACTACACCATAATGGAAAGATTTGCATTGATGGAAGCAGTCCTGCCTGTTGGAAGAATCTATTACTATGTTCTCTTATTTAACTCGTCTGACGCTGCGGCAGAACCACTTTTTTCCATCCATGATTAACATTGCTAAAAAAGAACTGATTGTGTGTCGAACTGTGATTTCAGAACCTAGACATCGCCATCTTCTTGTTTACCCGGTCTGTCTGTTCTCCTACCCTGACTTATGCATTTAAAAGTGATAATATCGAGCGAATAGACTGAGTTAGAGAAGTTCATCGAATAGGTCCTTAAGAATTTTATGGCTGACAGAGCTATGTCTAAAGGTGTTCAAGCATTGTCGACTAGGGGACTGCAGGTTTCCCCTTCGACTGCACGACATTCGGACTGTACTAACCCTGTGACTGAGAAGTGAAGTAAGCATTGCGACGATCTGGCTAATGCGGAGAATATCCCGTCAATCTTACCTGATTATATCTCGCCTTTGGCTAGCGTGGTTAACCATGACATCATCCCATGGGACTATGAGTACACTTTGATCATCATGTACATCCTGAAGGGGATACACGTAGTTGGAAGCCAGTTGGATACAGAAAGAACTACACAATGCTCACCCCTCATAGATACCTAATGAAGACAACTGGGAAGAAGCCTGGAATAGTCTCCTAGCCTTGGATTAAGGAGCTGGCACAATCCACGATACTAATTGTCATGAAGATTCCTCATTTTGGCCAACATCAGGATGTTAACACTTGCGTTAAAATCCTCTTGTCATGCTATCATGGTGGATACCTGTGGCGCGATAGGATGATTACTATGGATCCAACGTTGATCCACTTGATCACAGGATTGAGCATGCAGGGACCTGACCCTTAGCAGTTCTACCCAGGGAAGACCTTAGATTGCTTCCTGTCACAACGCATTAAGGAGGCATATGACGAAGTTGAGAAGGGAAAACAAGGCTACAAGGTAACCTCTATCCAGGATGGCATTGTGCGCCTCACTTGCCAACTTATAACTGGCAAGCTCGTTAGAAAGGATTGCCCCACATAGGCCACTAGGTTCGCGGTGGACATTGCAGGGAAATGCGTGGAGGGGATTCATATGAATTGGGTGAGCTACCTCATCAACGAGCTTGAGAAGGACTGTCGCGAAGTGCAGGATCAGAGATACGAGTTTCACTTTAGCTAGCTACTTGTGTTGATTGCATTTGTCACTTGGAAAATGTCGGAAGGAGCTACCTACCCAGAGATTGAACCTTTGGAGTTGTTGGCCGTGAAGTTCTCAAACTTATGGTATATGAATGACATGTCGAAGCAATGGAAGTCGAACTTCGTGTTCCATGCCTACTATCAGCAACTGAAGGTTTCCATTGAGTCGTTCCCGCGAATGACACTGTGCACATTGCACCAGTATAGACCACTAGCTAAGTTCTACGCAGATCCACATTTTATTTATATCATTGTGCGCAGAGATGAGAGCAAGGAAGAATTACAGTCCTATTACAAGATGACCGATGAAGACATGGAGCAGATCACCGAGGAGTGGTCGGAGGAGTTCCGTGTATCGGTTGATGATGTTGAACTCTCCGACCTTGACATCATAGGAATTCCCTTGGTCACCCAGTTTGAACATGCAGGACAATCAAGTGCGAAGAAGAAAAAGAAAAAGGAGGAATTTCAAAACATAGAGACTGATGGGGAGGACAACGCCTCAGAGGAAAATGGACCTGGCTCGCCTGTAGGAGGAGGAGGAGACGAAGTAAATCAAGAAGTAGGAGGGGAAGAAGGAGAAAATCAAGGAGAAGGCAAAGCTACACCACCGAAGGATCCCTCTACTGAGACAAAATCACTAAAGAAGAGGAAGGTTTCGCCGCAAAAACCTTCAACAAGAAACAAGGCCCGTGCCAGTAAGCCCCAGATGGAGGCCACGCTCACCGAGGATGATATCAATCTAGTCCATGGAGTGATGGAATATGCATCCAAGGATCTCTTACAGAGATACAAAGTGAAGAAGGACAAACTATATGGTAGGATAGAAAAGGAATTGAGCAAAGTACAGGAAGCTATCCGCTCAGTCTGCGCAGTCCCTACTGCACCTTCCTCGTCAGAGACTGTAGAGTTGGGGGATGAGCCAACCCAAATTTGAAGACTTGCATATGCAACAGAGGCTCGACTCCAGCAAGTCCAAGAAGAGAAGGAGAAGGATACAGAAGCCTTCAAACAAGAAAAATAAGAGATCTTGGAACAATTACGAGTTGCGCGGTACTGTGTAACCGCTTATGAAAACGAGAAAGATGAATTCTAGGCGATGCTCAAGGAAGACAAAGTGAAGATACAGAGGGAAAAGGATCAACTTCTTGTAGATCAGACTACAGTCAAAGAAGTGGTGAGCATAGCACTTTTCTCTGTGCCAGGCTTGGCACAGGAGGAACATGACGCAGTCAAAGTTCAAGTGATGAAGCTCGCTGAGGCCATCCAAGAACTTCAATCAAGGGTAAAAGAGTTGGAGATCCAAGCAGTATAACCAAGCACTCTATAGGAAGTGCGTGACCATAGGGACGAAGCCACTAAGAGAATAGTCGAAAGGATCAGAAACCTCACCTTAGAATGCAAGAAGTTGAGCAACAGAAGTGCGCATACCTACGAATGCTCCACAGAAGATCCAGAGCTTAGGAAGCTGGACGCGCAACTACACGAGGAACATCAATAGGCACTGACAGTTCAAGTGCAGATGAAGTCACTCACTGAAGTCGAGAGAATGAAGAGATCAAATGAACAATGTGTGACCCAACAACAAATTATTGCCATCCAAGGAAGAGTAATGGAAGTCACACATAGACTACAATCGATGCAGGAGGAAGCCTGTGCGATGTTTGAAGAAATCGAAGGACAAGGTTCAAAACTAGACCAAGTGGTTACAATAGTGGAAGAATGCCTGAAAGGGCATGTTATAGAGCAAATGATCTAGGAGTTCGCTGAGCGGGAAGCTCAGGCGAAGAAGCAAGTCGAGGAAGCTCGAGCTAATCTTGAGGCCTTCAAAGCAGCACTGCCTAGATCTGAGTGACTCGGGACGAGTCATAGGTGAGTGTTGGGGGCCTGTTGGCCCTCGACCAAGTTTTGAGGAAATCTTGGTCGAGTTTGACCACTTTTTGGACTTCGACGCAGGGATCAAAGATGGAGCGCCCAGGCGGAGCTGAGATCACGAATCTCACTTGTTTTGTGGGCTTTGTGGACCCATCAAGGGGTTCATTAGGGTTTTTGTATTAAGGTTTATGGGATGTCGCCCCATGGGTTTACCCATGATTAGGCCTCTTTGTAAATGTAAAAGTATAAATAAGAATACGATTGTAAGGATGAGTAGTAGTAGAAGGGGATTTAATTGGCTAAGTGCAAGAGGCAAGTAGTTATGAGTTTTTTTGTGCAACAAAACATGTATGTAAGGCTCTGTGCTTGATAGAGGAGTTAGCTCTGTGCCTCGACTTGATTTTGGGAAGGTGGATCTGGTGCTTAGTGCGCAGATCACATGTCCAGTGTGAAACTTGGCTCTGTGGCTTAGTGCATAGGAGAAAACAAATGTAAGATATCGAAGCCTAATAAAGAAGAAGAAGAAGTTGGTGGACGTAGCCCCACACTGGGGTGAACCGCGTATATCATGTGTTGATGGTTCACTTTGTGTTATGATGTTTCTATTGTGAATCTGCTTAGTGTAACGACCCTTAATTATTAAGATGATTAATTTAATAAATAATCCTAAAAATTAGCTAAACTATAATTAGTTATTAAATAACCTTAACTAATTATTTGTTATTAATTAGTTATTCTTGATTATGATTAATTTAAGTAT
>ML826039.1:88256-99366 GCA_009831015.1 Picea engelmannii | reverse complement strand
TCTTGATATTCTTCCTAGACTGAGTCTCTACATGTGCTTTCAAGAATTTGAGATGCTCAAAAACTTTGGACTTTTGCTTGAGAAAATATGCCCAAGTATGTCATGAGTAATCATCAATAAATGTAAGCACATACCTCACCTTGTTGATGGATAGATGAGGAAAAGGACCCATGAGATCACTATGGAAAAGCTCCAAGGGAGAGGAGGCTCTACAAGCCTTCCCTTTCTCAAGCTTCTCTTTAGGATGTTTTCCAAGAACGCATCCTTCACAAACTCCTTTTGAAAATTGTATATCGAGAAAGCCTTTGACAATTCCTTGTTTTCCAATTTATTGCATGTAACTAAAATTTAGATGACCAAATCTCTCGTGCCAAAGTCTACTATCATTATCAACATGAGTCAATAGCAATGCAAAATCATAATCAACAATAAACTTAGAGAATGTATACAAGCGAGACCAATGATTTACCTCACCAACAACAATCTTAGAGTTGTCATTCATATCATATATGGTCACGGAATCCAATGTGAATTCCACATTTTTTCATGTTCCTGATTGTGTTGTCTGATAGACAGAGAGTAGATTCATGAAGAGTTTCGAAACATGCAAGATGTTCTCAAAAATTCCATTTTGGAAATCTACTCTTCCCTGTCTAGTGACCTCTACTGGAGTATCATCACCCATGAGGATGGGAGGCCCCATGTTGGTAGTTAAAGATGAGAAGACAACTTTTGTGCCTGCCATGTGACGGGATGCGCCTAAATCCAAAATCCATGCATTGGGAGAAGAATGAATAGAAACCAAAGCATGAGAATCACCTCATTTTGTTGGTGCATGATCTCTCGACTTCTTCTTGGGACTCTCAGGAATTCAATTTCCAATATTGTTCTACTAAAGTGTTTGTGCCATGAGGTCTATTGTCTTCTTCATGCATGTTGATTCAGGATGACAATTGTGATTGCAATAACCACACTTTATCTTCCATTTCTTTCCCTTTCTACCTTTGGAACCTAAGGATTCATTGAAGGAATAGAAATTTCCTTCTGCCTTCTACTCAAAATATGCCTTGCCCTTTTCTTTCTACTTGACCTTTGAATTGGATTTGTAGCTATTATCGTGCATAGAAAGTGCATGCGCCTTGGAATCCTTGATTATCCCCATCTTGATGAACTTATCTTTCTCATGCATTAAGGACTCAATGAACTTATCTAGTGATGGCATGGTCCAAGCTACTCCTGATGTGATCCTCACTATATGGAATGTTGAGACAAAGACGACATATTCTGGACCTATTTTTGACAAAATTGCAAGAACTAACTACTTTTCTTAATTAGATTTGTCAATACAACATCCCTTTAGTTGAAAAAGACGGGACTTGAGCTTCATGAAGAAGTCTTGTATATTATCAAAGCTTCTCAAATCCAATGAATTCAATTATACCTCAAGCATATGGCCTCTCAACTCTTCTTTTTTCCAAAGACTCCTTCTAGTGTGGTCCAAATCTCGTTTGGAGTGGTACAAGCATCAATGTGAAACAATAGATCATGAGACATTGACATACTAATAAGACCATAAACTTCATCCAATTGGTTAAAATACTTTTTTTTCTCAATTAATCTTGTTGGCTCATCCTCTATATCCATTGTTATTTAGTATAAGCCTCTACCTCTAAGTTGTTGTAGAATATTTGGCTTCCACTCAAAATAATTATATGGCATGAGAATAATTGTCGTAGTAAATTCCATTCTATATGTATGCATATTCCTCCTGAACCTGCAAAAAAAGTGCCTATGTGCTTTCTCGTAGCAACAATGATCTGATACTATGTGAGATTTGTAGAGAACCTAGCTAGAGAAATTCACACAAAGATTACAAAAAGAGTTAGAGAGAGAAGCAATAATGAGAGAAAGAACAAAGAATTAATGTGTTAATTGTATTACATGAGTGAGTAACAAATACATGAATAATCCCTAATAATAGGTGAATTCACAATAGATAGTTGCATGTCTAAGAGAATATGTCATAGTTAGTGATCTAGAGTGATGTAGACAATCACTGACAGAAATTGGAGTTATATGTCACCTAGTCTAAGTCAATTGTCAAAGCAATCATCAGTTAACTGAGTTCACAAATGTGAAGGAGAGAGAAAGGCATGTATGCATGAGATATGTGCCCTCCTTCTCTTATGCATGAAAAAAGAAATTGTTGCATGAGAGAAAATAAATTATTGCATGCATGAGTTGTCCTTCACTAGTCTAATTGAACTCCTAACTGAAGTCAAATTGAAGGGGGAGGTGCCCCTATTTTATAGGAGGCACCCTATTTTTTAGGAAATATACTTTGGAGACAATATTCCATCTCTTGATAGTGCCCTCAACCTTAGACCATCAAACATAGGAAAATCAATCACTAGGTGAATGTGTAAATCTCCAACACAATATACATGGTGTTATCACTATCAAGAGAAGGATCAAAATACTAGTGGTTAGGGAGGATGAAGTTGATGTACTAAAAGTTAAAAATGTGATTTTCACATGAAAAAATTGATAATATCACACACACACACACACACACACATATATGTATAGCATTTCTTGGGGAAACCCATAGGGGACTTGTACTCATTTTGATTGTGATACCCACAAAATGGGATTTGAACTCGGGCATGGGAGGATAACAACTTTCCTCTGAACCAATCGAGTTGCATCGAATTAACAAATGTGTGTGTGTGTGTGTAAATCATTGATGTGTGTGTGTTCCTATATGTATATGTATATAAATCATTAATGTGTGTGTGTAAATCATTGATGTGTGTGTGTGTTCCTATATGTATATGTATATAAATCATTAATGTGTGTGTGTAAATCATTGATGTGTGTGTGTGTTCCTATATGTATATAAATCATCATTGTGTGTGTGCATGTGTGTGTGTGCACGTGTATGCGCGTGCACATGTGCACACACACACACATGCACACATCTATATGCTAATTAGTTGTAGCTTGAGTGGTTGTGAGGGAAAGTTGTTATCCTCTCCACTCGAATTCAAATCCCACTTTGTAACATGTTTGATGATGAGATATATATGATCTATTCATGAGTTATTGACGTGGAATTATGCCCTTAAGAATCTAGGGTTTAACCTAGGTACCATCCTCGAAATGAGAGGAAGTGACCATGAAGTTTCCTTAGGGATATAATAACTAAACACACACACAATAAATCATAACACTTTCTAATATGGAACTACGTATCTATGATTTTCTAAAGTACATAAGCACATACTCCTACATCTCAAAAAGAGAGAACTATCCTCCAATGAATCTTTATAATACTAAGTATCCATATTAAAACTTTTGTTGTCAACATGACTCAAACAATACTTGTACAATCAAAGCATAATACACACACAACACACATATGCATATGTGTATATCTATATATATGTTTATGTATGTAAACACACATGTGTGTATTATGCTTTATAATGTGAATTGTATAAGTATTTTTGAGTCATGATGTTGAAAACCAAAGTTTCAATATGGATACTTAGTATCATAAAAGATCTATTGGGGATGGTTCTCTCTTTTTTATATGTAGGAGTATATGCTTATTGAAACTTAATTAATTTTACTTAATTACGACTTGAACACACATATATTAATTTAAATTTAAAATAATCTTTAAATTTGAAAGTTATATTGGTAGTTAAAGACTATTTTTATTTGTCATAATTTTATGATTATAGTATAATTTGTCATAATATTGTGTTTATCTAATATTAATTTTTGTTTTTTGTTGTAATATTATTTTTAATAGAACCAAATAAAATTTGAAAATATGTAGTCGAGCCAGACATCAAGATAATACAAAAAAGAGTGTTATACTTTAAGAAAACCAACAATACTAATAGACAATATATGTTGGAAATAAAGAATTCCAAGTCGTACTTAGTTGGAGATTTCAAAAAAAATCTGAAAGTGTAAACTTTAAAAAACACTTCTAAGATTAATAGTGTTCTACATAACATGGAAAACTAATGAAAAACATGTTTATTATAGCTTAATCCTGGCCAATGTTGGTGGGATGAGATTCCTAGATGCCCAAGTCCATATCTTCAATCATTTGGTGTACTATTTCTTCTTCCTTGAGATCTTTTGGAGTTGAATTCACTGACATTCTAAAAAAGGAGGCAATTGACTAGGAGCCTTTACTAAGATTGTAGACCATATTCCTAGCATGGAGCATTCAACTTCCAAAACCTAAATTTTCCTCTTTTGTTGTACAAGAGTGTCCATGACCACTCCATTTTGAGATATACATTGATGTTTGTTCTCATGAAGCTTGGTGGTCACTGATAATATTGATAATCTATTGTTTTTTATGAACTCTTCATGCCTGCATAGCACCGTGTGTAACTCTTGGGCTTCCTTATAATCCATATCCAGAAACTCCTTATATTGCCCACTCAGAAGATAGATAAAAAACACCTAAAGGAACAATTCTAGAGAACCAAACCAAACATTCCCAATAAATAGACATGGTGAACCATAATGGGATTCCAATTAACAAGGAGAATACACAATTGCCTAGAAATGGAACTGTGCACACAAGAGAGCAAGGTGGTCACAAGCTATTTTGTTGTAGTTTATTGTAACAATATGTTTATCTAATTTATAAGGATATTACAATTTTTCATAACTTTTTTGTTGCAGTGTAATTTATCATAATATTATGTTTATCTAATGTTATTTTGTCATTTTTTGTTGTAATTTGTCCTAATATTATTCTTGTCTATTATTATTTTTTTTTGTAACTTTCTTAGTGAAATATTAAGTGTTGACATCATGAAATAATATAATAATTTCAATAAGAGAATAATTAGTTCCTCATGTAGTGTTGAATTAATCCTAATCATTCATTTCATAAACATAAATTAAACATTTTATAAGCATAACCAAACATCATTCATCGTACAACATAAAAAAAAATCATCAATATAGGTTAGCATAACATATGACAGAATATAAGTGTAACCAACCTTATCATAACATGTGAGTCAACATTTTTTTTTATTATTGACAATAATTGACACCGTGGAAAAATATATATAAGGTTTATAGTGACAAATATCAAATCTGTAATAAGAGGGAAAACCTACTTAATTAAAGGAGCACCATTATAACTCAATAGCAAATCCAAAATTTACATCCTCAAATCAAATCATTATTCATGTTCTGCATCATTTGTGTCTTGGGTGTCTAATATTATGGGAATATCAATGTTCATGAGCATTGGTTTACCTCTAGGTATGTATAGAATAACAACCATCTTTCCCCTCTAAAACATGTGGGTGAAAATAACACTTAACTACAATGACTTTGGCACACATATGAATCATTTTTACTTGGTAAAATTTTAGTTGAGTCAATTGAAAGGAAATTTGTATCTTCATCCATATTTACATTGTGACACCCTATTTCCCCCAGTTTGTAAATATAACTATAAATGGCCAAAAGACTATGGCAAATATATATGTGTGAATATTGATTCGATGGACCTTTGTTTGAAAGGTAAACGAATGTGAACCTAATTATTTACTAAGAAAATGGACAAGTGTTGCATGACTAATGGAAGGCGGGTGTACTTCAAAAGACCATGATTGTTATACGAAGAAAGGATGAAAGGGACCAAGAATGGTTGCATTAAACTTCCCCAAACCAGTGCTTATTAGATTTAATTGATCAAGACCAGAACCGTCCTCTGACACAAAAAATAATTACAGTCAGGCTGGTGGGTGGGAAGACCTCCTCAAGAGTTAATTAGGGATGGGGTGTGTAAGCACTCATCTGTAAGGCTTCCAGACTTGACCGTTGATTGGGAATTCGGGCCACACATGACCCTGCTGAAAGAGGCGAGGAGGGAAGGCATGGTGGGCGGAGAGGGAAAGAGAACGTGTCTGTGAAGAGTGCAGAGACGAGAAATGAATCTCAAGGATTCAAGGAAGAATGGAAAACTAAGAGTTTTGGACATAGGAAATGGCAAAGAAGGTTATGATACAAGTTGATAAATGAGGATAGTCCTCCTTCCTTGGTATCGTTTAAACCATTGCCAGGATCCTACGGGAAGAGGAGAGTAACCTCTGTCTCTATTGCGGCTGAGCAAGAAGAAAAGGTTGTGTTGCAGAGCATCATGGTCCAGCTCGGGGGTGGCTAGTGGTAAATCCGTTTGGAGTGACTGCGCCTACGGTTGGGTGGAAACGGGCACCCCTTCCAGTAGTCGCTTCACATTATCTAATTCTGATAAGTCTTTTCTTGGATTTAAATTGTTGAGTTAGAATGATGAATGATTTCTTGGTTTTACACATCTATGTGTGTGTGTGTGTGTGTGTGTGAACATCTCTGTGTGAAATGGATATGTTGTGTGTATAATTCCATCTCCTTGGGAACTCACACTTCCCACTGATAAATTGTGTGCCCAGCTTCACTCTAGAGGGATTCCTAGGTGTAAGTCGTAAAAAGGGTCGAGATAGGAAAAATCGCATAGATTTGAAACCACCCATCTCAAGAGAATACTTTCCCCTGACCCCCATTGTTGTGTGAATTTACAAACCCATGTCCTTGTTGTCCCTTGACCAAGTTTTGAGGATTCTTGGTCATGTTTGAACTAGTTTTGGGACATCGACAGGATGTCGAAGGCAGAGTGCAAGACGAAGCTGAGATCACGGGATCTCAGCCCCTTTTTAGGTATTTTTTGGTTTTGGGCTTATGTAATGGGTATGGGAATGTTGGCCCATGGATTTACCCATGTTTAGGCCCGATTTTGTAATGTATAAATAAGTAGTTCAGCGAAGTAAGAAGAGGCCAGTGAGCTAAGTGTTGAAGTTCATCTATGTGATCGAAGAGTTGTAAGTTGTGCTCAGTGCAAGTAATAGTTGTAAGTGCTTCGTGCATATTGTATGAGACTTGCACAACTAAGTGCAAGTGACCGTAAGAGACTGTATGTAGGCTTTGTGTTGTAACCTATCTTGGAGAAGGAGGATCTAGTGAAGAGTGCGCAGATCTCATGTCCCCTGCGAAGTTGATCTTCCAGCTCTGTGCATGTAAGAAGACTGAAAGAAGCTAATAAAGAAGATGAAGAGTTGGTGGACGTAGCCCCAGGGTGGGGGTGAACCATGTATATCCTGTGTTGTGAATGATTTGTGCTTTATAGTTGCTTTCTTACTTTTATGATTAAATTCTTAGTGCATTGTTAGATGATGGGTGAATCTAATATGGTAGCTTAGTCTTGAATAATGTGAATGAATGCTATATCTGTTGATGCTACGTGCTGAATAATATGGATGAATGCTAGATCTGACCTATGTGGATGTGCTTAGTGCTTGAACATACTAGATCTGGTTGAATATTGTGATGCTATGTAATTAGGGTTTTGTCTGCGAAGTAGATACCGGTTTAATACTAATGAACTGTAATAACTAAGTGTTATGTTAAGGTGTTACAATCACATATCTGTGTCTTAGCTAAGGTTGCAAACACTGGAGTACTGCAACCACCCCTACCTCTACCTCGGGTGAGACTTCATCTACTTTGCAGGTGTTTCCGAAAGGGTCGGTAGTTAGAGTTTTGTTGGTCCATTGTTGTAGCGTTGAACCCCGGGTTTGCCCCTGTGCCAACAAATGGTTTCATTGTTGGGACCTGAAACCGTGATTGCTGGGAAATAAGGAAGAAGAAGCTTTGTGCGAAGATTTGACCTAAAACTATGAAAGATCTGTGCGTAGATATGTTGCCCTGGTGTGTAGTACTCTACTTGGATTGTGAAGCTATGTGTTAAGAAGAGAAGTCTGACCTGAAGAAAAGAGGTAAGATCTGAATGCTTTGTGTTCTGAAAGAGGTAAGAATAGTGAAAAGTTTTAGATCTAGAAGCTTTTTGCTATGTCGAAAGTAAGATAAGTGGAAATTTTTGTTTCAAGAATATGGATCTAGGTATGTTTGATAAACAAATTCCTAGCCTAAAAACTAGGGAACAGCTAGATGAAAGAAGATTTGATATAAGTAGATTTGATCATAATAGTGAAAGATATGTTATACCTATGCATAGAAAGAATGTTTGGACTAATAAATGGATGCAGGATCCTAGAAATAATTTTTTGCAGGTTAGCTACTATGATCCTAGTGCACAATATAGGAAAGGATGGGGATCATTTAAAAGAAAATGAAGATTAACCCTTTGTTACAATTGCAGAAGACCAAGACATCTGACTAAGGAATGTCCTAGTAGAAGATCTAGTTGTCTTTGTTGTAAATCTATGGACCATGAAGTTTTTCATTGCCCTATAATGATTGCTAAGCTTGAAATAATGAATATGGAACAAGTAGACCTTGAGAAAGGTCAAGAAACTGAGACCATGGCAGAACCCCAGAAGGAATCAGAGACTGTACTATTACAGATAAAAGAAACCCTGGATAACCACATAGATACTAATCTATCAGAGATCTTAAAAGAGAAAGAGAAAATAGAAGTAAGAATAGGAGAGTTTGACATTAACTGTACTCTGGATGAAGAAACACAGGTGAATATTATGACAGAAAGAACTTGGGAAATTTTAGGAAAGCCTGCTATGATTCCTTCATTGAGAGGAATAGGATTATTTAGAGGGAAGTTGAAAATCCTATGTGGGAAGCTCAACCACATATCTATGAGTGCTCATGGAACTTCGATAGAAGAAGAATTTGAAGTTGTTAAATTCATTAAGAACAACACCCCATCTTCTATATTACTAGAAAAACCTTAGATTGAAAGGGATCAGGCCAGAAGGAAAGAAAAATAAGTTTTAGAGCAGAAGAAGTAAGAGTTGAAAGATTTTATGACTAGGAGGATTGTACACTTGATTGCAAAACATGAGAATAGATCGAAGCTATTTAAAACCAGAAACTTGGATGTCGACATTGGAAGAACATAAGAAGACTCACAAAAGAATGAAGCACCTACCCCAGATAGAGACGAAGTATTGCCCCTAAATCCTAGAAAAGAATCTCAACAGTGCGAAGTTTCTATGCCAAAAGGAGATAAGAATCAGAATGGAAAGAGGAATACCGAGACTAAGCTCACTGGAAAGAAGGCTAGAAAACTAAGCAAAAATAGATCAAAGATAGAAAAGTTACAGAAGGTTCCAGAGGGAACTTCGCAGAAGGAAAATTTACAAAACTGGAACTTCGTCGGAATATCAGAACAGCGTCACATGGCACTTCTCCATGGCGAAGCAATATAGCCGTTGGGAATATCATAACCGTTAGATCGATACCATGAATGGGTAGAAAGGCATTTATGGTCAGAAATCTCACCATCAGACTGTTGGGACCGCGACGTAACGGACCAAACTAAATTAATGAAGGCTTCTCGTCTGGTCGAGTGATATGTTTCCTAGTTATCTACTTATTCCGTCGAACCTTGCACCGAGGACACTTTTTCCAACTGTGATTATATGAGCCCACAGATTAGGTTATTTTGCATAGTGATCATTGCACTATCACCATCCATCCTGTTGCATTGATTAGTTATTCTTCAAACCTGAGATATTCAACCACGAGCGTGTATGTCCGAAGAACTTAGCGCAGTAGAAGAATCTATGATGGAGGTACTCATCGACCTCATGACTTAAAGAGTAATGTCTGAAAGAGTAATGTTTGTGGATATACAAGCATCGTCTATGAGAGGAGTGCAAGCCTCTCCGTCTACTGCTCGCGGATCCGGACCATCCCGACCAGCAGCGGAAAAGAGAACCAAGCACAGAGATGACCTAGAAAATGCGAAGCTAATACCGACCATATTACCCGACTACATCCCGCCTCTAGTCGGCACAGTGAGTCGTGATAGTGTGCCGAGATATTTTTAGTACACCATGGTTACTGCATACCTCCCAAAGGGGATACGCACAGTTCAAGCACAGTAGGACAAGATCGCAATGTTGAAGTTCAGCAACTTCAACTTAGGGGACCGCAAGAACCATAGTATTCTTGCCTCGTATAAATACTTGACCAGGACAAAGAGAAGAACTCAAAAATAATCCCCCATCTTTAGATGATGAACCTCGCACAGTCCACCCTGTTGAATGTAATGAAAATCCCACACTTTGGAAGGCACCAGGAAGTTAACGCATGTGTCAAGCTCCTACTTTCATGTTACCATGGCAGCTACTTTTGGCTAGACTGTCGTATCACATTCGATCTGACGTTGATCCATAGGATCACCGGATTGAGTATGCAAGGACCTGATCCGCAGGACTTCTATCCAGGGAAAGCCACAGATCGTGCATTAGAAAAGAAGATCAAGGATACATACGACGATGTTGAGAAGGGGACGCAAGGATACAAGGTAGCTTCCATCTAGAATGGTGAAGTGCACCTAACATGCCAATTGATCACCAGAAATCTAGTAAGGAAGAACAGACCCACGCAGGTCACAGGCTTTGTCGTTGACCTCATGGGGAAATGCGTGGAAGGTGTACAAATGAACTGGGTGAAGTACCTAGTTAATCAGTTGGAATTAGACAGCCACAAAGAACAGGATTAGGGCTACGAGTTCCACTTTAGCTGGCTCCTAATCCTCATCACGTTTGTTGCTTGAGAGATGTCGGCAGGTGCGACCTTCCCATACATTGAGTCATTCGAGCTACTTGCTACGAAGTTCACCACGCTCTGGTACTCGAGCGATATGGGAAAACAGTGGCAATTGAATGCAATCTTTCACACATATTATCTCCAGCTGAAGAGGGTTATCGAAGTTGAACCTCACATGATTTTGAACACCCTATAGTGGTTTTGACCCCTCATGAAGTTCTGTACAGATCGACACTTCACTTATATTACTTCGTGAGCAGACGAACATAAGGAGGAGCTTCATTTGTACTACAAGCTCATAGAAGAGGACCTCGAGGAGATAACTAAGGAATGGTCGGCAGACTTTTTGATCCGGATTATTTTCGACACGAAATGAGAGCGGAGATATAATAAAGAAATGCACAGAGATATTGCAGATATTCAATAATATAACATAAATGTATCAGAGATGCAACCATAAACACAGATATACAGTAATACACGATTTCTA
>ML826039.1:69088-86118 GCA_009831015.1 Picea engelmannii | reverse complement strand
AACCATTTATCTAGGGCATCTGCATCTATTTGACCTTCAAATACGGGAATATCAAAATTAACCTGTACCTTGAAAGGCAAGGTGCCTCCAAAGTGGTCGCTTGATGAAGATGCGCCTGATGCTATCGACAAGCGTTGAAGGATGTGGGAAAAATTCTCCATCATTTCATCCCTCTGTCGTGTGAGAGCTTGCTCAAGCAACAGACTGATAGGATCATCTTCTCGTCGATTTTCTTTTCTTCCGCCATTGAGGGTTTCTTGGGTGTGCGAGAGCAATTGTCTTCAAGAGAGACAAGCTCGAGACCCAACTTTCTATACTCGGACCTCGTCGGGGACATGCACTAAGAAAACGATCAAGAGCAGCCTGCTCTGATACCACTGACCCGGATTATTTTCGGCACGAAATGAGAGCGGAGATATAATAAAGAAATGCACAAAGATATTGCAGATATTCAATAATATAACAGAAATGTATCAGAGATGCAACCATAAACACAGATATACAGTAATACACGATTTCTATTAATCAAAGAAATGTACAGAGACTGTAAAAATACAAAGTGAAAGACTCGCTAGAATGGTGGCAGCTTATCTCTGCGAAGAGATGTGACGGCTACTCGCATTCGCAAGAAGATGGTTACAATGAGGCTCTGGAGGCCTTTTTACAATAATGGGGAATGCCAAAAGTCCTAGACATCCAAAAACCTAACCCTGGGAGATGAAGAGCCAAAAGTCATGTGGGCCCCATTTGGGTAAGTTGGTGCATCAACTTCCCGGGGTCGTCACTTTTGCATACGATCTCCGTTTTAGGCGTATGATAGCTCGTTGGAAAGATTTATCCGAGGCCTACAACATTCGAGACAAAATAGCATCATTAGATGCTATTTTGCAACAACAAAATACCCAAAAAAACATCGTTTAGGGCCTCAAAATGGCCCCGAAAGTTCAGGACCCGAAAAAAACTGCTAAAAATAGTAAATTCCCAAAATTGCCAGAAACATGTTTTGGGCCAGTTAGAGAAGGTGGGTGGCCACCGATATCCACTTGGATCACTTTCTTATCCCTGTGGATCCTGCAGACATGTCTAATCCTGAAATTGATAGCCCAGAGGCCACTCACAAAGAACATGACACACCTAGAACCAGCAGAAGGAAGAAGACCGAAGAAGTCCAAGACTTAAGTAGCACCTCAGAAAAGACTGCTTCAGTATCACCTAACTGAGGGGACGATAACAAAGTAGAAGAGATAAATGGAAAAGAAGACGAGCATAAGCAAGGCGAAGTAACACCGCCTAGAGATGAGGTTGATCCCTTGAAGAAGAGGAAGGTTTCTCCCCTGAAACCCTCTTCCTGGAAGAAATCCAGAGCCACCGTGACTAAGATGAAGGTTGTGCTCACTATCGATGACTTTGACTTCATCATCGCAGCTGTAAACGATGCCTCGAAGAAATCTTCCAGAAACAGGAATCTAAGCAGGAGAATATGTATGATAGAATCGAGGTCGAACTCTGAGGGGTACATCAGGCCCTTCAGTCAAGTCGCCCAGTGTCCATTGCGCCCCTACTAGAGTTGGGAGATGAGCCAGCCCAACTCCACCAACTAGCTGATGCGATTGAAGATCGCCTTCGCCGCGCACAAGAAGAAACTGAACAAGCCACCCAGGCCTTGAAGCAAGTGCAAGAAGTAATCGTAGAACAACGACAACTTGCATAGCAGGAGAAGGTTGCCCTCTGGACGAAGTTTGAAGAGGAGAAAGCACATATTCAACAAGAAAAGGAACAATTGTTTGCAAAGCAACTCGAAGTAAAAGAAGCAGTCAACAAAGCACTCCGCTCTATGACAGGCTTAGAGCCAAAGGTAGAAGATCGAGTTGAGGATCAAGTAGAGTAGCTTGCAGAAGCTATCTAGCAGCTATAACAAAGAATAGCAGACTTAGATCTCCGCTCAGTGCCCGACACACCGCAGGATGTGAGAGATCAAAGAGATGCAACTGCTCAAAGCACAGTTGAGAGAATAAAGGCCCTTGCCATGGAATGTAAGCAACTAAGTGATCGTAGTTCCCAGACTTATGAGCGACTCACTGAGCATCCAGAATTAAAGGCATTGGACTCACAACTTCAGGAGGCAAAGTAGAAAGCAGAAACAATAGAGGTGCAGTTGAAGCCCCTATTAGTTGTTGAAAGAATGAAGCGATCCCAAGAGTAGCACACAGCTCAACATCAGGTCCACACCATTCAGAGAAGAGTCATGGAAGTGACTCAGAGGCTCCAACCTATATAGGATGAGGCTTGCCAACTATTCGCAAAGATCGAAGGCCGAAGAGCAGAACTAGAGAAAGTCATCACTACAGTTGAACAGTGCCTAGTGGGACCTATCAACGAAGTAGTCATCCAAGAGTTCGTTGAACAGGAGGTCATGGAACAGCAACAAGTTGAAGCAGCTCAAGCCAAGCTCAAGGATTTTGAATTAGAGCTACCCATATTAGAGTGACTCGGGACGAGTTAGAGGTGAGTGTTGGGAGCCTGTTGTCCCTTGACCAAGTTTTGAGGATTCTTGGTCATGTTTGACCTATTTTTGGGACATCAACGGGCTATTGAAGGCAGAGCGCAAGACGAAGTGGAGATCGTGGGATCTCAACCCATTTTTAGGTATTTTTGGGTTTTGGGCTTATGTAACGGGTATGGGAATGTTGGCCCATGGGTTTACCCATGTTTAGGCCTGATTTTGTAATGTATAAATAAGTAGCTAGGCGATGTAAGAAGAGGTCAGTGAGCTAAGTGTTGAATTTCAATCTATGTGATCGAAGAGTTGTAAGTTGTGCTCAATGCAAGTAATAGTTGTAAGCGCTTTGTGCATATTGTATGAGACTTGGAGAGCTAAGTGCAAGTTACCATAAGAGACTGTATGTAGGCTTTGTGTTGTAACCTAGTTTGGAGAAGGAGGATCTAGAGAAGAGTGCACAGATCTCTTGTCCCCTGCGAAGTTGATCTTGAGGCTCTGTGCATGTAAGAAGATTGAAAGAAGCTAATAAAGAAGATGAAGAGTTGGTGGACGTAGCCCCAAGGTGGGGGTGAACCACGTATATCATGTTTTGTGAATGATTTGTGCTTTATAGTTGCTTTCTTGTTTATATAACTAAATGCTTAGTGCGTTGTTAGATGATGGGTGAATTTAATATGGTAGCTTAGTGCTGAATAATGTGAAAGAATGTTAGATCTGTTGATGCTACGTGTTGAATAATATGGATGAATGTTAGATCTGACCTATGTGGATGTGCTTAGTGCTTGAACATACTAGATTTGGTTGAATATTACGATGCTATGTAATTAGGGTTTTGTCTGTGAAGTAGATATTCGCTTAATACTAATGAACTGTAATAACTAAGTGCTTTGTTAAGGTGTTACAATCACATATCTGTGTCCCAGCTAAGGTTGCAGACATTGGAGTCCTGCAACCACCTCTGCCTCTACCTTGGATGAGACTTCATCTACTTTGTAGATGTTGCCAAAAGGGTTGGTAGTTAGGGTTTTGTTGGTGCATTGTTGTAGCATTGAACCCTGGGTCTACCCCTGTTCCAACAAACGTCCCTCACCCATTCAGGGTGAGAACTTAGGAAAATAGTGATATGAAAATACCGAAAGAGAAAAATTTTCTTTGTCTAAAGGACGGACGGACGAGATCCATCCAGAAGGATCCAAGGGTTGTCATGGTCGTTGGCTATGGGAAAAAGCGCGGGAGTTAACCCCTCTAGCTCCTCAGATCCACAAGTTCAGAGTTTGTGTATCGGGAGGACTATGGGTTGGTGCAACCAAAACCTTTGAAACCTAAAGTTGTGAAGTAACGTGAGTCGTTGATCTATGGATCCTTCGGGACCCACCTCGTCTATTGGATCTGGGAGTTCAGAGTTCGCGCAAAAGGAGAGAACAAATCTCGTTCGTTGGATCTATGCACGGAGGACCATAGTTGTGAGATCTAATGGAAAGTGCATGAGGACTAACCCTTTGAAAGTACATAGGGGAGTGGACTTTTGCGAAGTCTCGAAGTTTCGAAGTTAATCAAAACCGTCCATCATCCGAGAACAGGTGGCAGTAGATCTGGAAGTTCGAGGATTCGGACCTCGGAAGATTTGCAAGAACTACAACAATCCTAGTCATCCGTCGAGAAGGGACACATGGCGAGAGATCAACATTTCATTGACTCGCAACTCAGAAATTCATAGATGGGAGTCGTGAGAACTCCCGAAGTCCGAGTTCGCGATTTGATCGCAATCGTCAATCAAAGGGAGGGCGTGGAACGTTGATTGACCAAGGAGATGTCGAGGATCAGGAGAAGGGAGGTGAGTGGCCCTCCAACTTCACGAAATGCGAAGTCCCGATTCACGAAGAGTTGATCTAAGTTGTTGGGTCACGAGATATTGTGGACCATTGTTCTGACATCGGGAGTTTGGATTTCAGGATTCCAAGAAAAAGAGACAGACTAATTTCCACCTTCGCGATACGCGGAGTCCCAAAGCACTTGAGGGTTGGGTTTCGAGTCATAACAAGGGGTCACGTGGATAGAGGTCAAGGAACGGAGCTAGCGTTGGGCTAGGCTCTGAGTTTGGGAGTTAGAGAGTCAGGTGAGTCAAGGTGGGTTCGTATGTGAATACCCGATGATAGCAGTCATGAAACACCTTTTAGTTAGGCTTGTGGTCACGTGGAGGAGGCATGCGCCTGGTGTTTGTTTGCGCGGGAGAACAAAAATGAAATTTTAGAGGCTTTACACTATAAAAGCTCCAGAACAAGGGCGGGTGTGTTACATACATGGGATCTATTAAAGGTTTTAAACCACTTGCAATTGAATAGTATTGGCTTAAATGGTTCACTGTATTCTATATGAATAATTCATTGTACAGTACCCATATATTCCAATTCACTAACAATAAAATTCTTATATGAAACATGTGCACGAATAATTCGTTGGAATTCTTACTTGGATGGGGTGATGTTAGGTATGTGTTATATTCTTTGCCTCGGGAAACGTGTCATGTATTTAGGTGGTTTTTGTCGATGGTTTTCTATTTCTGGTTAAGGAATTAGGTAGGCTTGGTAGGTGGGAACCTACTACTAAGAACTCTGCTCATAGGCAAAGAAAAAAGTAATAGAAGAGGTATAAGCGACAACTCAAGTTTATAGACAAACAATTTCTAGTCAATATATCTTGGAAGAGGTGCAAGACTGGGTAGATGACCCTTATTATTTTCGACAAGAGACACCAAGTATTTCAAAATAGCAGAGACCTACTCGATTGTCAAGGCAATGGTTGGGCGGTTCTTGGAAAAGACTAGTAAAGAGCAAGCAGATATACTACACGCACTATAAATTTTTGAGGGAAATTTTGAATTATTTTGTCAATCTAAGCATGGAATTTGATTCAAGAATACTCTGGGAAATCAACAGCGTGAGAAGTAGGAGGAGGGTGAGGGAAATCCAATCCAGTTGAGTTCAAAAAATTGTTTGATAGAGGTGGTTGAGTGCGAACCAGACACAACATCCAGGGAGCTCATCACCAAGAAGAAGCATAGGGATGTCAAGTTTGATTTTGCTTCTAGGATGATTCTTTTTTATGCTTATAGACATTCTATTAGGCATAGCTTATACAGAACTCGGATAGAAAGTGATAAGAAGATTATGAACAATCTCTTGATATGTATAAAGTCTATGATCTCAGACATGTGAACATATGTTTGAAAACTTGGTTAAAATCTTCCGGGGTAGGAATTTGGTTTCCGTTTTGGAAAATTCTCCCATATATGTTATAACTACTTTTGTATATAATAGATAAAACTTAGTAATTTTTAATTTAAAAAAAAAAAAAAAAAAATTGTTGGAATGCTACCTTAAATCCATAATCTCATGTCTTTCACTTCTCGTTTGTGTTTTCCACTTGGAAATGTTGGTCACATACATACTTTGAAGGGTACAAGTGCCTCTATTATCCAATTTAAAAGAATTTCAAACACATATATCGTAAGTGATCACAAGTCTATGGATAAAAAAATTATTCGTATGCACACAAATATCATGATGAGAAATATATTTTAATAATTTGATCACGAAGATGGACTTTATTCATCCTACTTGCATGTATATGTAATAATTATTCATGTATTCTATCAAGTAGAATTAACATACCTTCATTTACGCACATCGTATAGACATGCTTATGGCATATGCACATGCCTTTTAAGCTTTGAGCTACATGTAGTATTGCATTTCTCTAATATGATTTTTTTCATCTACACCTTAGTGTAATGACTTGCTAACGTTCTCATAGTTCATCTGGTAATTCTTTCCATTGATTATTTTTTTTAACTCTTAATCTCTTCCTCTCTTTCGTTTATTTCTTTCTCACAGGGCTCCACCCGATATTGTATTGCATTTGAATTATATAACATGAATTTATCTATTTCTACTATCTCATTAAAATATGTATATGAAAAAACTAATCATAATTAAATGATGTCATGAAGTACCAGGTGTCCATGAATAAAATATTGTGATCATGATTAATTATATAAATTTGTTTATAAGTAGGAAATTTATATGGTGACTCTTTGATGGTGGTTAATTGGATGTTGGGTAAATAACAGGTCCATGACTTAGAGCTAAAAGATCTGGCACTTTATATAAAGAACGTAGTATCAATGTTTGAGTTTTTCCATAACTCACATTTTTCGAGAATTGAATCTTCAAACAGATGCATTATCCAAGGAGGGGCCTAGTTTGCTAGTTTGCCATTAGGAGAAGTCTTCTTGGTGGAATTCAAAGAAGGGGAGACTTTTGAATTTAGCCAAATTTTGTGGATATGAAGTCAACAAATATACATATCTTTTTTTTTATATGATATTAACTTTTCTATTTGTTCATAGTGTTTAGTGGTTATTTCACAATTATGTAATATTGTCAAGATTTTGGACAGTCAAGTCATTGGGTAATAAGAATAGTTGAGCAATGCAAGGACAAGAATACATGGAAATGGGGTAATTATGGCATGCCATAGCATATGGGAAATGCATTTTTATTTTTGATAATAAAAAAAAGATTTATTTCTATGGAAAAAAAAAAAAAAGTTGGAAATTTATATAATCATTTATGATCGCATTTTAAGGTGCAACACTATCAATTTGTCTCTAAATTCCTCTTCTCTTTTGCCTTCTTCTATCTTTGACCTTCTATGTGAGTGGTGTATCAAATGAAATTAGTTGACATATTCACTTGTAAAGTAGAAAGAATCTAAAACAACATACCCCTCCACCATTCAAACTTCTTGTTGTGCTCATTGCCTTGCCTTTAGCTCCTTCATATATATTTATAAGAAAAACATCCATATAGTACTTAGAACACCATGTAATTCAATTTTGTTCACTAAATGCAGTAAAATGTGCACTTGAATGTCCATGAAGCTTGATGGGAGTCCCTTCTCTAAGGTGCAAACAATTTTTACATCTCTTCTCGTTGTCGAGGAATAAAATCAACAACAATCTCCCTTGAAGTGATCCATCTATATTGAAATTAATATGAAACACAACATAATGATATCATATTCAATATTGCTTGTCATTTTAAATATTTATAACGTTCAATAAATAATTGAGAATTAGTTGGGTTTCGTACCCTACCACAGGCCTGAAGGTTCTTTGACAGGCCACGATACCTGAGGTGGTCTTTTAATTAATACATTCATGCTCTCCCCATTATCCTTGCTCATCCTAGATTTTTTGTCGCGTTAGGGTTTCTTTTACCTCGTGTCTTTCTCTGGAGAGCAACCAGAGTTGCTGGCATTTTGTTTGTGGAAGTATGGAAGTCTATGAGGATGAGTTGGACTACTCTATGGACTCGATGAAGGAGTTCTCCCTTTGGAGGTGTACAACTAGTAGCGTAGTTGCCTCCTTGGTTGCGCATTGTTCTGGGCCTTCATATCTGGAGCTTCGAGGGAAGGCTAGGTTTCTCCCATCGCATACGTGGCACTCATCACCTAAGGATGATATGGTTGGGGTGATCTCCCAAGGTTTGAGTTTACCTTGGGGGTTAGGCCCAGCCCCGAATTTTGGCTTATCTCCTCTCTCGAGGTTCACCCCCTCTTTAACTGTGTCTTCTATCATGACTTATTTATTCTCTAAAATCTCACCCCCTCTAGGTTTCAGTGATTTTGATGTACTCTTCATTTCCTCTTCCGCGACGGTTTTACCTACACATGTTGCTTCTTTAGGGGTGGTTTTTGAAATATCTCTCCTCAAAGGTCTTTATCGTCTGGTTTTCTTGGAGAAGGTTGCACACCCTCGCCAATGACAACATAGATCCCGGGGACTACTCTTCCTTATGAAGTTTCACCACAGGATGTGGAAGGGTTTATAGCGACAGCTTTGGAACCCTCAAACCTAAACGGATGGGATGAAGTTGGCTTGGTGGGTGGTCAGGGTTCCCCTGTAGTTTGTTTCAGGGACGTCCCTTTAGTAAACAAGGGGATTTCTCGTTAGATATATCCATCTAGGAGATGCTGGCGTAAGTGTATTTCCTCTATTGGTCGAACCATTAACCTAACATTGGGGGATGAACTAAATATGGAGAAGGTTGTGGAGTTGGGATATCGGGATATCGCTGTCAAAGCAAGAGAGAGGAAATTTAATATCAAGACCCTTCAGGAATGGGTTACTACCGAACTAGGGAAAATCTGCAACCCCCTTCCCTCAATTCACCTCTTAGTAAAAGGGTGGTTTTTGTTTAAATTCAAGGAAGTTGAGCAGGTAGATATGATGGTGAAAGGGTGAACCAAGCCGGTTCACTAGGTAAATATCAAATGTAGGTAAGACAACAGGTTATAATCCATAAGGGATAATATATTGAATAATGTAAATGAATATGAGATGATGAGATACAATAAGAATAAGGGCCTTATATACCCACGCAGGGGTTCCCTTCCATGACGAGATGTGACCTTTCATTGGGAAGGTGTCTCTTCATTAATTATTCATTAACTAGTATAATGTATTTATATTTATTATTATATATTATGTTCATAACATTGCCTTCCCCTTAAAAATGCTTTGTCCTCAAAGCATACTTGTGGAAGACTTATCTCTTGCTCTTGCTTGTAATATCGTCTCCTTATTCTTTATTCATGAATTAGTGATCATTGAGGACTTGAAACAATAGGATCTTCTAAGTGCTGCATAGAATCGTCAAATTGTAAGGGAGTCTGCCCACCTTAAATCGGTCTTCTGCACAATGGGGCTTTTATGGGGTTCTTGTAGACAATTTGATGTATTCTGACTCCCATGATAACTTCTACCTTGAGCATCAATTGTATTGGAGGTAATATTTTTTGACATATTTATCATTTGTTTATGTGGATACATTGATTGGTTGAAGTATCGATTTTTGTGATTAGGATGTCTATAAGGCATCCTTGCAACCTGATCTTTACTTTGTGTACTTGTAGCTTCTTCTTAATTAACACTTGGAATTGAGTCTTCTTCATAGTCGTGGCTTGTTTATACTTCGACATGTGAAGACCTATTTACATCAATTTAATCCCTTTGACCTGTAAAGTTGACCGGGTTTGTATTAATAGCTTTATCCACTATTAGGTTTTTTCCATTTGAAGACTTATGTAGTTCCATAGGTTCAGTCATTGTCTCTTTATCTACCAATGATTTCTTATTGATAAGTTGTTCTAACTTGTCTTGCATCGTCTTCTTATCACTCTTTATCTTCTTAATTTATGTGAGTAAACTTTGATTATGAGCTTTTAGGAGACAAATTTATGTGTCCTTGTCTCTGACGATTTTGTCACATTCTTTTTGGATCTCAAGTATTGACTGTTGTGTGTCTGACATTAGTATTTTGGAGATCTGATCAAGATATTTTGACATAGATATTGAATCTGACTTTATCGAGACGTCATGTAATTTTATTTTATGTTCTTGTAGGAAAACATTAAAAACTTTTTCTCAAGGCTTAATATTAAGCTACCCAGAGTCTCTAACCAAGTCGAGTCGAGGATTGTATAAACCTCTTTTCATATATAGTTGTAACCTCGAAATTTTATACGAGTTTATAATCTTCAAGTGTCAACGGTAAATCCTTGATGTCGTATTTATTGCAAAAAAAAAAAGTCTTTTGTTTCGATTACATTTGTCTTTTGAATTATTAATTGATTCGCCAAATCCATACTTATGTGATTTTTTTTCTTATCTGGGCAAATGTGGATGCTAACTTCTTTTTCTTGAATATTTCCTCTAAATTTTAATAATCCAATGCATCTACTTAGATGATTTTTACCAGAAAATATTCCTTCCTTAAAATCCATTTTTTAATTTGAATTAATCTTGTAATTATTATAATATCCCTTTAATAATAATAAGACTTAAGCTACATGTATCGAAATTTAAAGTAAAAATTAAAATTCTGCTAGAGTTCTACGCCTCGAACCAAACGCGCGCAACCTCTCTTAGCCACTGCGGCCATGGAGGTCGAGGGAGGGGATCCCCAAGCCCCCTCCTATAGTTTTGTCGCCGCTAAGGAGCACGGCTCCTACCACACGAAAAGACCAACCTTCAAACTCCCTGAAGGTATCCAAAAGATTCTCTTGGAGGAAGAGATGCCGAAGGAAAAGCCAATGGACATTGATCCAGCCGCCAACCACACCAAAACCAGTCGCACCTGGGAACCAGGAAAATGTATTCCACAAGCCTCGATCACTCGAAAATACATTATCAACTCTCCAAGAATAGAGGACCAAAAACAATACCTGAGGGATTTCACTCTGATAGGAAATTTTTTAGGGCTATGGCCACTCGAAAAAGGATTTGGTCAAATGGATCTAGCACTGGTGGAAGCCTAAAGGCCACTATGACCTTCAACTTGGATCAAAAGGCTTTTTTACCATCATCTTGCATAATTTGGAAGACAGAAATCAGATATTTGAAGGAGGACCTTATTTTTACAACTCAGTCACCCTCTTCCTCCATTTTTGGATGGAACAGTTCAGCCCAGAAAAGGAAGACTTCACGCATGCACCGGTATGGTTGAGACTCTACTCCCTCCCACATGAATTTTGGCTGTAAGAGATCCTTGTGGGAATCGGAAACACCATCGGCATCTACGTCAAAGATTCGAAAGCAACAAAACAAAGAAGGTACACAGCCTATGCTCATATATGTGTTTACTTGAATATATCCAAACCCCTCCCAAGGGCCATTACTTTGGATTACCAGGATGATGAATGGTCCCAAACACTTGATTATGAGCACAACCCCTTTCGCTGCAGAAAATGCCATGAGCACGGACACCTCTTCTGCGAATGCCCTTTAAATAATCCCACCAAACCCTCTGCAGAAGACCCTGACAAATCCAAGGATGGTTTCATCCCTGTCACGAGCAAGCGTAGAAATCAAGTCAAAAAGGCACCCCCTTGACCCCCAATCAAGAACTTCTTTGAGGTCCTATAAACCCCAACAGACATACCCTCCTCCTCAATGACACCACAGACCGACCCTGCTAAATTCCAAATCACAACGAATCTCAATCATTCAGGCCCAGATCCCTCTCAACCACTACCCTTTGACGCCTCCCTTCCCGCCACACTCGGTCCGAAAATAGGAGATCCAGACACAGACCTGGAATATCAGAAGCTAGAAGGCATTGATATGGCACACTTGGAGCAAGGTTATCGTAAGCAACAATTATACACCATACCACCAGACCAATTGTGTAAGGTGCATAAAGTCTTTCTAAATTCCACAGCAAGAGGATCAGCCAAAGCCAGCACAAACCTTGGAATTCAAAAGGGAACAATAAAGGATCCACACAAACCTTCAAAATATGAGAAAAAAAGAGGTCGAAAACTGAAACATCAACTAATTCAAGATGTTAGGAACTTCCTCGTCAACTCAAGTCAGATACAACTGATCTCAGATAGCTTCCCCCCTCTCCAACCCCCATAATCCTCATGAAGATGCTATCTTTGAATATAATGGGCCTGAATGCAAAAAACAAACAAGTTATGCTCCAAGAGAGGATCAAGAAAGATCAACCATATATTCTCCTACTGCAGGAAACAAAATGCACAGGAGACGAGGCCTCTTCTACGCTTCAAAAATGCTGGAAGCAAGCCTATCATGTGGAAATCGATGCCAAGGGCGTCGTTGGCGGTCTAGCGATGCTTTGAAATCCATCCACATTTTTTTTGGATGGATTCTTCACCTCCAAATGGACCATCACTACTTCTTTTCGCCTATTTGGCTCAAACAAACTCGGTTACATTACAAACGTATATGGCCCCACTAAACCAGGTGACAACGAATCCTTCCTCAACCACTTGCATTGGCTATCCAATCACATCAGCCCCCACAGATGGATTCTCGGGGGAGACTTCAACATAATAACAGGCCTGGAGGAAAAAAAGGGGGGCACGCACACTCTGGGAAATGACAGCGAGCACTTCAATCGCTTCATAGGATCCTGGAATCTTATCGATGTCAGTACAAACAACGAACCTTTCACATGGTCCAATAGGCACTCGGGGGCTCAACAGGTCTCCCGCAGACTCGACCGCTTCATCATCTCGAAAGCCATAATGCTAGATGGACTAGCCTGGAACGCCACGATCATTGACTCTCTAGGCTCAGATCATTGGTCGATCCTCCTCAGTATCAACATAAGTGGCACTCCCAGCAAAAAGCCATTTTGCTTTGAGAAATTATGGCTGACACACCCATACTTCCAAGCTAATATCAAGTCATGGTGGAAAGAAGCAGCTATACATACAGGGATTCCCATGTACAGATTCCAACAGAGACTTAAAAATCTCAAACAGCATCTTAAAGCTTGGAATAAATCTACCTTCGACAACATATTTCAAGCAAAGGATAACCTCAACCAGCAAATTCAAAGCCGCCAACAGCAAATCAGACAGCACGGCCTCACGGACTACCTCGTGGACTACCTCAAGCACCAGTAGACCCATCTGAATAACCAACTAGCTGAAAGAAGGGCGCAGGAAGAAATCCTTTGGAGACAAAAATATCGCATCCAAATTCCTCCACAGACCCATGATCTAGAGGCGCCAATCAAATCACACTACTCACCTAGTCTCAAATCAAGAAATGGAAATTCAACAGCACGTTGACATTGAAAAGGAAATGCTCTCCTACTACAAAAACCTTCTCTCAGAACCCCCTGCAGATCCATCCCACGCAATCGAGACCATCCTCAAGAACATCCCCAAGGAGGTCACTAAAGATCATAATGAGACCCTAATGAGACCAATAACTCAAGAGGAGGTGGATCAAGCCTTAAGGGACACCCCTATAGGTAAAGATCTGGGTCTGAATGGTTTCACTCCAGATTTCTTCCACCATTAGTGGAGCAACATCCGAACAGATGTATGGGAAATAATCGAGGACTTAAGAAGATCTGGACAAATCCTCCAAGCCCTCAATGCCACCTTCCTCACACTCATTCCCAAGGAAAACCACACCACATACCCCTCGCACTTTTGGCCCATTTCCCTCTGCAACATCATCTGCAAACTCCTCACGAAGATCATCGCTACTCGTCTCAAACCCATTATACCATTCATAATTTTGCAAGAACAATCCAGTTATGTGGAAGGCAGGAAAATTATGGATAGTGTCATCTTGGCACACGAATTAATCCACTCGCTCCACTCGACAAAATCCCCAGGTATGCTCCTAAAACTGGATCTCTCAAAAGCCTTTGATAAATTAAGCTGGAGTTACTTAAAATCTACTCTCCTTGCCTTTGGTTTTGAACCCAATTGGATCTCTTGGATAATCAACCTCACCTCTTCAACCCTGTTTTCCATCCTTATCAATGGCATTCCCTCAAGACCTTTATCGCCTACAAGAGGCATAAGAAAAGGGGACCTGCTCTCCCCCTTCCTCTTCATAATCATGGTGGAAGGATTAAGTTGCACTATCAAAGCAGGCATCTCGGATCAATCCCTCACCAATCTGACCCCCCCACGGTTTCTCGCTCCCCATTTCACACAGTCACTTCATAGATGACCTACTCTTAATGGGAGTGCCCACAGCTCGAGAAGAAATCCGCATCAAATCCATCATCACCCTCTTTTGCGAAGCCTCGGGCATGGAGTTGAACCTATCCAAATCACAGGTCTTCTTTTTCAATACGCCTCCAAAGATCCAAAACCATCTCACGCTTTTATGGGTTTCACTCATCGTACCCTACCTTCCACCTATCTAGGAATCCCCCTCATAGTTAATCCACTAATAAATCTATCCTGGGAATCCATTCTCTCCAAATCCAGCAAACGACTCTCACTATGGACTTTTTGCTCCCTCAATCTGCCTGGCTGCCTGATCCTCCTTAAGTTTGTACTTCAAGCTCTACTCATCTACGCCATCTCAGCCCTTATAGCTACGAAATTCATCCTCAATACCCTAAGAAAAATCCAAAGGAAATTTCTTTTGCATGGCACTAAAGAAGGACGCAAAATGACCCTTGCAAGTTGGAAAAAATTCTGCAAACCAAAGAAAGCAGGGGGATTGGGCCTCAGAGACCCCACCCTTCTCAACAAGGTCCTCAATGCAGAAGTTTGGTGGAGATGGTTAAACCGAACCCAAGACCTATGGGCCCACCTATGGAGGAAAAAATACCCCCACAACCTCGGAACGAGAGCTCATCAGATGGAATGGTCAAAGCCCTAGCTCACTCATCTGGAAGGCAGCCAGAAACAACAAGGGACTCATTACAGACCACTCTTTCTGGGAATTGCAAATCGGAACATCAACCCTCTTCTGGTGTGACTATTGGCAACAACTCACAACCATACAAATGGATCTAAGTATGAGCACCCTCATCTCCCACATGACAAAAGCATGCCTTATTAAAGTAGCAGATTATTGGACCCTAGCACGAAATTGTGATATCTGGTGCACCTCGAAAAATACCCATGGGGCCTTGAACATCCCCAGTGAAATAAACATCAAACTCTTGTTGGCTCATCTGGATGCAAGGAAAATTCTAAACCAATAGGGGAACAACATCCTCAGATGGGGACATACATCCACAGGCACTTTGATTATTAAGGAGGCCTACTGACTCAAAGTGGAACATGGTTCACTATGAACAGAAGAAGTCTGGAGAAAGATTTGGGAAACGAAATCATGTCCAAAAATTAGTACTTTCCTCTGGTAAAATGTGCACAACAACACTCTCACATGGGATAACTTAAGGAAAAGGGGATTCATTGGCCCTTCTTGGTGTCAATTATGTGGTTCAGAGGAAGAAACGCAAAATCATCTCCTAAATCTTTGTTCCTACAGTTTGAATATTTGGGATCACGATGCTAGCCTCATGAGAACCATAGATAGGAATCGTGTAGGCATACGGGAAACTTTAACAAGATCACGTGCCTCAATTTTTCAATCCCCTATCCTCAATAAAATCTGACAACTCTTACCAGGCTTCATCCTCTGGCAAATATGGAATGAAAGGAATCGACATATCTTCAAATCCGCCACTAAAACTGGCAGGAGGTTTGGGCCACTATTCACTCCAACATCAAAGAAACACTCTTTCTCTACCCCTGGACTGACCAGGACTGGAACTGCCCAGCGAATCAGCGCATCATCCTCAACTCCTAGAATCTCCATTTCCACTCCTTGCCCACCTACCCGAACTGTTATCGCACAGTTTGTATCTAGGTCAAATGGTTAGAGGATTGAGGCCAAACTGGCGTAACATGAACCTTCCCCACCCAATGTCACCTCAATGGGGAGGTTCTTTCTATTTAGGGAGGTTAAACCATGGGAGACGTCCCCGACAACCTGGGGTTTTGAAGAGGCCAAAGTATACATATCAAGGCAAGATTTCCTCCTCACAGGTTACCACCAATGGTCAGATAATCCAGCTAATTAGCCAATAAAGAAGTGTATGCCTAAAGAGAACACCTACCCGGAACAAGACAATAACAAGATAATATGTATGCAGGCTATATATCAGTGGGTTAGTACTTCATGTAACTATCTGACATCAATATATAAGCAATGAAACAACAGGTATCAATGAGATCAACATTTTATCAATATAGCAATGGAGAAATATTATTTCATCAATAACTATCAAGATGATGTAATCAACAATCTATCTAATCAAACTTTTACTCAATAAATGCTTTCAATCATCATCTAATTGCTTATTATTCAAAGATGTTGCGTCAAGATGGAATAACCAAGTGTGACGTCAGCCTAGTTAGGGTTAGCTAGATAGTTAGGGTTTCAAAATTTAAAGTTTTGAGAGTTGGTTTGAGCACTATCACTTCAACATTGTGTGTCTAAGATTAGTGCCTAAGGGTAGATGGAGTCATTCAAGGAGAGGACGCAAGGTTGAAGGAGTAATAGGCTAAAGACAAGAGGGAAGGGTTCTAGAGTGCTGCAATGGCAGGGCCCTAGAATCAAAATCCTAGGGGAAAAAGGACCACTCCGGTGTTGCTTAAGCAAGGCCTCGTGCTCTTTCCTCCTTCTTTAGGTCAAACTTGGCAAAATGGCTAGCATATGAGAGGAGTTAAAACAAGAGGATCAGGTGAGGGAGAGTGTTGCAATGGAAAGGCTCTATCACTAAAACCCTAGAAGATGGACGACCCTAGGTGTAGATAACCTAGGCCTAGGACGTCACCCTCTTTTTAACCTTTAAAAATCAAAGCTAGCTGAAGGGAAGAAGTGAGAAGAGTCTAGCAAAGGCTAGGCTCTTTCTTCCTTCTTCAATGGCTGAAAATTTCTCTCTAAGGGGACATGAGACAAGGACCTACTTGTGTGCTTGTCACCTAGGGTTTTAAAATCAGAAAATTTATAAGTAAATGTCAGAATATAAACCTACAACCATTCAATTAAGAATTTTTGTAAGAAAAACACTTACATATCATGATGAAAAGCATATGCAAACCCTAGTTGTAAACCTTCCTTCAAGAGAAATGCCAAACATGCCAAGAAAATCCTTCCATCAAC
>ML826039.1:48285-60253 GCA_009831015.1 Picea engelmannii | reverse complement strand
CCCGACCTCGTTTCACCTATGAAAAATGCGCAGACCGGGGGAAAATCACAGCCTCACTGAGCCAATTGACCAAGGGACAGGAGGACGTCAAATCATCCCTCCGGGATTTTCAAAAGAGGGATACAGGGCATTGGAGTAGAGTGGACAACTTGGTGTCCTTTATCTAGGATCTTTGGCAGGCATTGCAGAACGCGACAAGGGAAAGATGAAGAAAACCCAGGCCTTTGTAGGTCCAAAATTTGGTCCAGGTTTCTAGAGCTCTTCTGTTTAAGTTTTTTTTAGTTCTTGTTATTAAAGCTAGCTCTGTCTAGTTCAGTTCAATTTACAGACACCCTTTTCCCTGCGAGGCACTATAGTTTTTTGACTGTATAGATTAGCATACAGACAACGCATTTCCCTGCATGGTACTGTAGCTTTTGCATGACAAACAAAGTGTCACTCTTTTTTTTGGACAAGTGCCACTCTTTTTTTGGACTAGTGCCAACATCGGTTTCCCAGTTGGGCACTGTTGACACGCAAGACAACCGGTTTGTAATTTTTTCAAGAAGGCTCTAATATATTTACTAACTTACAAAGAAAAAAAATAAGACTTAAGCTTCTTGACTTAATAGATATCTTCCTCTAATATTCCTTTATATTCTTTTAAGAAAATAGTCATTGATAATTCTTCTTTTTATATATAGAGAGTTTAAAAACTTTGAATATTTTCTTTATACTTTACCAAAAGTAATTTTATATTCACTTAATCTCTTCTTCTTCTTTTTTTCCTTGGTAATTAATGAAAAATAATTTAATATTACCTTCACACTTTCCAAAATAACTCTTTTAGTTAGTCATAGGCTAAAAGTTCTACGAAATGGTTTTTATACGGTCATATTTTCTAGGTACATTTGCTCGAAATCCGATGAGAAATAGTTAGATCAACAACTCTGAGTGATTATTTCTGTATAATCCAAGTGCTCTAAGAGTTTTTCAGCATTCCGATTCCATTTATGTATTCAAAAATGGATTTAAAACAACAAAAATTAGTGATTTCGTGTAGATTTAAGTCGTCGGTTTCCGGTGAAAAAATCCATTTCGTAGAACAGGTGGACAAGGCCTTTTAGTTATATTCCTTCCTTCTTATTTATCTTTTCACTCCAACTTTTATAATCTTTTTTATACTTTATAAAAAGTATCTTATAAATCCCTTTTATACTCTTGACTATTTGTTAGCAACGGTTAGGGCTCAACAAATGCGACCCTAAGTTTTGTGAAATACTTCTTTAGAGGAAAATACACACACATGTATATTATATATGGTATGAAATACCATGGGCCAATGGTTTTCCAAAACCATGGGATGGTAAATCTCCAAAGGTAAAATAAAATATTCACTTTTCCTCTTCTTTGAAACTTTTTCTTTTAAATTATTTTTTCTCACTTTTTTAATGAACATCTTCACTCTCACTCCATAATAAAATATGTAATAATAATTGATTGTAAAAATATGATGATTAACTTAACTAATGCCAAATCTAGAATATTTCTTTCAAACTTCTGAGTGTGCAGTTATACTTCTTCACGTGCCCCTTAAGAAAAAAACTTTTCATTTTTTTTTCTTTTCTTTTGCTTTTTTTTCTCCTTTTTTTTTCCTGATTTTGTACAAAATGACTTTTTTACTTTCCCTGAAAAGTGTAGAATATTTGATTTATAAATGGCCAATGGCCAATATGAGGTCAAAGACCTTATTTTTAGAGAAACTTTATTTGTGGCCAAAATTTGGATCAAGACGAAGCTCTGATACCACTGTGGTGAACTAAGTCGGTTCACCAAGTAAATATCCAATGTAGGTAAGACAACGGGTTATAATCCATAAGGGATAATATATTAAATAATGTATATGAATATGAGATGATGAGATACAATAAGAATGAGGGCCTTATATACTCACGCAGGAGTTCCCTTCCCTGAAGAGACATGACCTTTCATTGGGAAGGTGTCTCTTCATTAATTATCCATTAACTATTATAATGTATTTATATTTATTATTATATATTATGTTCATAACAACTGGTGTATCGTCTCTACTCTGGTTCAACTGAAGCACTGGAATCCTTGTTTTGACGTCGCTTCTGAGCGAATGGACTTTTCAATATGGGTCTGTTTTTCAGGTCTTCCACCAAAATTCTAGTCTTGCAAATGCTTTAAAGCCATAGGTGATGCTATGGGGACCTTTTTGGAGGCTGATATGTCATTCCAAGAATCAGGTGAAATGTTGATGTCCAAAATATTGGTCTCATTAAATGTTCACGAGGGTTTGGCAGAAGAGTTGCATATGGTCTCCAGAGGTTCTTCTTATCTTTAGAAACATGATTACGAGGGTGTTCCCTTTTGATGCCAATGTTGCCATGAATATGGCACATCCTTAGTGATTTCCCTGAGTCGTTTGGAGGAAAACACAGATTGGATGGCTACCCACAAATCAGGCATTGGGCAGACCCTCAGAAAAGGTCAAAAGTTAGTTCACCTTTCAATTCTATGCAATCATCCTCGGGCACTGAAAGCATTCCTATGGCATTGTTGGCTAAGTCTGGTTTGGAGGAAGGCGCTTCTTTTGACAGAGTTATAGTTCCTTTTCAAGGCATTTCAGCAGTGGACGATGGGCCTCTTCAACCATAACTGCATCATGATTTTCCTCTTTCTATGGGTATGCATTCATTTTTCCCCCCTCCTCTAAATGTTTTAATCCATGCGTTTTCTTTCCTTGGTATAAATCTGGGTAGTCTCCCTCATGCATCCCCCTTCCCAATGGATATGGTTGGGTTTTCCCCTGTTGTTAAAGTTGCTTCCCCAATGCCCTGGGTCTCAACAAAAGCCATTCTTTCGAATGCACCCAATGGTTCTGAAGAACAGGTGTATCTCTACCATCTGAGGAATTGAGACATTCCCCTTAGTTCAACTTGTTAGAATATTGTTCTCGTTTAACCATAGACAATGTCACATCATTATCACCCATCAATAGGCATAAATCCACCCCCAAGCACCTTAACCTTTGATAGAAATAAAGATTCCAAGAAGCCACACCAGAACCAACAGATGACCAACAGAGTGCACCTTCTCCAAGGGTAGAGCATAAGAGAAAGTACTGGAAAGACTTAACAAGAGAAAACTGTACAATTGTAGTTGTTGTTTCTCCTCCTCCAAACTTACGCATTGTTTCTGGTTTTCTAAGTGAGAGTCGGTGAACAAATGAGCCAAAACGTCCTCTATTTATATTAATATGTCTAGTGACTTTTTTGGCTAGGCCAACCTAACTTTCTGGTAATTATAATTTATGTTTATCTTTTTCATGTGTGGCCAACTTGTCTTCCTGGAGGATAATACCTTAATATTATATATTATGTTGAGTCAACATGTCTTCTAGGGTTTTTACACATTTGTTTAGGGTTTCTCTTGCTTCCGCAATATTATATTCTAGTCAAAGGTTACATGTGGAGGTTAATACCTCTCGCAACTACCATAATATCAACACTCCCTCTTAGTTAGGGAGGTATTAATGGTATCAATCACATCCATCCATCTTCAGATGTCATGGGAAAGACTCACATAGTCTTGTATACCATTTTGCAGGTAGCATCATCATAGACCCGGTTATGAGTGTCATCATCACTATTAGCATCATGTGGTAGCAATATGGTATCAAAACATATTTTCGTACGTGTTCTTGGTATTCGTCTATCATATACAATATCACAATATCCATGAGCCTCATTTAGCTATATTGATGATCCATATCCATCACCATGTGTCTAGCACCACAAGTCATTCTTGTCCCATGACAAGCATTATGACCACATCGGAGCCACAAACACCTCATGGTGATCCTCTCATAGGACCACTCAGTGAATGCATTCAGCTCAATGTTATCGGACAGGTGGAATTGCACCTCAAGCATCTCGAGTCTTCAGTCCATCAAAGACTACGTCGAGGCACATCTACTCCATATCTAGATGTTCCCTATCTCCTCTGGTCTACAATCCATTTCCTATGGAGATAGATTCGACCCAATCCTTATCGGGACTATTCACCTACTCGTGAGTTAACTACTCACCTACTCATGAGAGTTTCAAGGCCCGATGTAATTCACACATAGGAGATCTAGAAACAACTCAAATCTTCAGTCCGTCAAAGAATACATTTGGACCTATGCCCATATGATCAAGCTCGTCTGATCAATCTTGGAATATCGGCACGATGCTACAATCATCAATACTCCCCTAGGGAAACATTTGCATTCCTGCCAAGCTTGTCCTAGACAAAGGGTTAGTGAAAATGTCAGCTATCTTCTCATCTATGGATAAGTGATGGAGCCTCACTGCTCCTTCTTGCACCATGTCTCTGATGAAGTCCTGCAATATCCTTCATCTCAAATTCTGGATTCAACTCCCTCTATATGAGAGTATTCTTAGACCAAGTTTTCATCTGTTGCATGTCCCTTTGTGTCCTACAAAGTGTCATGGAACCAAGTTGGATTCTTCCTGGTCAATGACTCCCTCTGAAATCTGACTCCCTATGAGTCCTTTCAATTATGTTGTTCTTGTTGTAATACAGTTCTTGTTCCTAACCTAGAACTAGGGGCTCCCATACGAGGGATATGTTGACAAAGTGTCCTCAGACACGTAATTTTATTAATAAGGAAAAAGTGATTACAATCTCAAATTCATAATCTACTCCTTGACCTCACTTGAAGAAGGAGCTTGTTTATATAGCTTAACTCTAAACTAGAACAACCAATCACATAATCACATGAGTATGATAGGTGTCCTTTACATAGAAGCTAGGTGTCCTTATCCTAACAAACTATAATAAATTAATTTCTAAAAACATTTATACTAGAAAATACTTAGACTATAGAACTTTAGGATTATGAGGCTAACAGGATAATGGCCCTTCTAACAAAGATAAGAAGTTTGGCCTCTCATACTAGGATAATAACCAAGATGGAATCCCATAGGGGTAATAACCACAATGGCCTCTTGTACTAGGATACAAACCAAACCAAAAAAAAATGGACTCCCGTACCAGGTAATATGCTCCAATACAAAAGAAAAATAATTAAAATAACTAAATTATACTTACAGTGAGATTTGCACAGATTCTCTTGATATATTTAGTAGAAATAATCATCATCACTTTTAGTCTTCTTATGTGGATTTTCATCAACTATCGATGCATGTTGCCTTTATTTTCTTTTCCTTTGAGGACAATCTCTAGCATAGTGACCAAACTCGTCACAAATGTAGCATTGGATCTTTGAAATATCCTTCTTCTTTCTTGATGGTCCTATATTTTTCTTCTATAATTTCCCTTTCCCTTTTATGGCATTGGCTACAAATGCTTTCTCTTCTTCTTCTTCTTCTTCTTCTGGGGGTTTCTGCAAGATCTTCCTGGATATCATTCAGGTTTCTTCTTGAACACAATCAGACCATAGATGGTCAAACTTGGGTAGCTTTTTACGTCTACAAATGCTCTGAATAAATGTCTCCCATGATATTGGTAATCCATTAAGAGATATAGTGACAAGTTTTGCGTCTAGAACTTCATCTCCAATAGCTTTAAGTTGATCTCTTATTTCGAATAAATTTGTTATTTATATGTTGATTGTATTCGAATTTGACATCTTGATGCACTGAAGCTGATTTCTCAAAGCTAACTTTCTGCTAATGTTCTTGCTTTCAAATAATTTTACTAAGGTATTGTACATTTTCTTGGCAGTCTTTAGTTTTGCAATATGTGGAATCAGATGCTCTCTAACATAATCTAATAGGATTCTTCTGGTCATTACTTCTTTCTTCTTGTGCTTGACCTTCTCTTCATCTTCTATCAGCTCAGGAATGTCCTGGTTTATGTAGTCCAGAAGATCATTTTCTTCTAAGACAAGAAGTAACTCAATATTCCATGCTCTGAAGTTGGTGGCACCTTCCAATCTGTCTTGTACTCTGAAACTAGTCTTCATGATTGTTTTGACTTTGACCTTGACCAGTCAAACTTTGAATTTGACCCAAAAATCCAACCTTGACGTTTTTTTATGGATGAGGGCACCAGGAGATGCACTGGGAAGGGCGCACTAGGATAACAAAAAATTAGTCCCAATACTTCGCAGAAAATTTCACTACAATTGGTGTTAGCACTGCAATTGGTGTTGCAACTAGCACTACAACTGGTACTACAAATGGAACTATAACTAGCATTGTAACTGGCACTGCAACTGGAATGAAGGAACTAGCACGAAGGAACTTGCACGAAGGAACTGGCATGAAGGAGTTGGCACTGCAACTACAAGTGTGCTACAATGAGCTTGACATAGAGCTACAAATCTACCTTCTAGTGGTTAGACTATTTTGAAGGTGGTGTGGACTCATAACCTGTTAGAATGTTGTGTTCATTTAACCATAGACAATGTCGCATCATTGTCACCCATCCACAGGCATAAATCCACCCCCGAGCACCTTAACCTTTGACAAAAAGAATGATTCCAGGAAGCCACACCAGAACCAACAAATGTCCAAGAGAGTGCACCTTCTCCAAGGGTAGAGCACAAGAGAAAGTATCGAAAATATTGAACAAGAGAAAACCGTACAACTGCAGTTGTTGCTGCTCGTCCTCCAAACTTGTGCATTGTTTCTGGTTTTCTAAGTGAGAGTGAGTGAACAAATGAACCAAGACGTCCTCTATTTATATTAATCTGTCCAATGACTTTTCTGGCTAGGCCGACCTGACTTTCTTGTAATTATATTTTATGTTTATCTTTTTCCTCTTAGGCCGACTTGTCTTCCTGGAGGATAATACCTTAATATTATATATTATGCTAAGCAGACATGTCTTCTAGGGTTTTTACACATCTGTTTAGGGTTTCTATTGCTTCTAGAATATTCTATTATAGTCAAAGGTTACATATGGAGGTTAATACTTCTTGCAACTACCATAATATCAACACAATTACTACCTCTAATGGGGCAGGCCTCGGCAGAAATCTATGTACTTATAAAGTGAAGAAAGGGAGGGAGTGCAAATCTCGCCTCTCCAAATCCCAAAGTCGAGCGCTTATTGACATAGTCATAGGAAAACAACAGTCGATAATTGGGGATCTTAGAGCATCGCAAGCCCCAAAGGGGGTTCCACCATGAAATACTCTCTCTAAATTGTAGGGGCATGGCGATTCCCTCCAAAAAACTCGCCCTAAAGAGGTTGATTTCGGTAAATCAGCTTTGTATCATGTTGCTACAAGAAACTTTGGGGGATGAAGTCACTATTGTTCAGATTTTATAAGCTCTTGTTCCTAGTTAGAGGTTTGTAGTTATAGATGCAAAGGGTGATTACGGGGGACTGGTGGTAGGTTGGAATCACCGTCTTTTCAAAGTTTTGAATTCCTGGGCTTTGGATTCTTGTCCAGGGATGGATTAATTTGCAGTTTGAGAGCATGGGAATGGTTTTTCAAGTGGTGAATATATACAACCCTTATTCTAATCGTATTCCCTTTTGAGACTCCTTGTTCAATAAAGCACTACTAAAAGTGGATAATCTTATCATTGGGGGAGGTTTGAACTTCTCCGTGGGAACAACGGAGGTTTGCGGTCCAAATGCTAGAATAGATTCGTAGTCAGTATTTTTCACCCATGCTCTTATCAATCAAGGATTAGTTGACATCGATTGAATCAAGATGATTCCAACATGGAGAAATATGAGAGTGAGGGAGGCATGGGTTTCCAAACGCTTGGACATATTTCTAGTGTCTAAAAAATTGCTAGAACTCCCCCTTCGGTTTAGATAGTGGGTCGGAAGTGGGGGGGACTCTAACCATGCACCAATTTCGCTAGAAATTGTAGGGGGGGCAATCAAGTCGACCAACCCTTTTAATTTCATTGCTTCATGGATATCATATGAGAGTTTTCAAAATTTGATCAAGACATCTTGGGTACCTTTTGTGGCAGGCGAGGGCTCACCAATTGTTATTCATTTTACAACAAACTTGAAGAAGATTAAGTAGGAGGTGGTGTCTTGAGCTCACAATAAGAGAGTTCGGGAAGAATACTAATTAAAACTAATTGAGTCACAGCTGGATATTTTTCACCTTTCGAAGGATGGAGATTATACTTCAGCTAGTTCAAAAGACAACATTAGAGCCCTTGAAGCTCGACATAGAAAGCTTCTTAAGGAAAAAAAAGTGGCATGGAGACAAAAGAGTAGAGCAATCTGGTTAGCTAATGGGGATGAAAACACAAAGTTCTTCTAGGCTTATTCCAAGGGTAAGAAGGATGTTAACACCATTTGGTAACTTAAAGATCAAGAAGCCAGGGCAATCTCTTCTTTTGAGGGTTTGGCTCAAATGGGGAAAACTCATTTTCATACTTTCTTCAAAGCTGAGGAAAGGGTGAATATTGCGGACATCGTAAGGGTGGCCATTTTCTTCTCGAGGTTTGTGGATGAAGAATGGAATATGGATGTTTTTGTTGAAGTCACAAAGGATGAGATAAAAGAGGTTCTCCACAGTTTTCAAAAGGATAAAAGTCCAGGGTCAGATGGTTGGACAGTGGAATTCTTCATTGAGTTTTTTAAGCTTATTAGGAAATATCTGCTTGTAGTTGTGGAGGAATCCCACACAGTTGGGCATATGCACACTACTTTCAATTCCACTTTTATAGTCATCATTCCAAAAACAGACAACCCAATATTTTGACGATTTCATACCTATTTCTTTATGCAATTGTGTTTATAAAGTGGTTGAAAAAATTATAGCTAGAAAGATCAATATTATTCTTTCGACCAATATATCAAAGGAACAATTTGGGTTTCTTGAAGGTTGTCAAATTCATGAAGCCATAGGGATGGCTCAGGAGGGTCTTCATAGCCTAAAAGTGACTAAATCGAAAGGATCCATTTTAAATATCGATCTCTCAAAGGCATGTGATAGAGTCAGTTGGGCTTATATTAGGCTCCTTCTTACTCCCATGGGTTTTGAGGTGCCCTTTATTAAATGGATTATGGCATGTATTTCTAATTTGTCTTTTGAAATTTTGATCAACGGTGCAGCCTCCCCTTTTTTCAAGTCCAAACAGGGGCTTAGGCAGGGTTGCCCCCTTTCTCCCCTGCTTTTCCTCCTGGTAGCTAAAAGGCTGAGTAGAGCCATAAGAGAAACCTCCAGTAGAGGGGAGTTTCAGGGTATCATGATCATGCCAACTTTTAAAATTACACATATTTTGTTTGTGGATGACGTCTTGATCTTCTGCAGTGGCTCACAAATAGACACAAAGAAATTATCAAAAATTCTCAAATTATTTATGGACGCCACTAGCATGTTGATAAATCAAGGTAAATCTACTATGTTAGTGTCAAGCTTGTCTGAAGCTGAATTGGCCTCCTACAGAGCTCTTTTTCCTTTTCAAATCATGGAATCGAGATGGGTCTTAAATATATGTGGTTCTATTTAAATTTGAATGGGTATAGGAAAGAAGACTAGCTACGGCTACTTGTTAAATTATAAAAAACACTAAAGGGATGGAGTTTCAGATGGTTGTCCACGGCTGGGAGACTTGTTCTGGAAAAATCTGTGTTGGAAGCTATTCCAGTTTATTGGATGTCTCTCGCTTGGATCCTAAAAGGGGTATTCGAGAAGGACAGAAATATTTGCTTTCATTTTATTTGGGTAGGAAAATAAGACAAGAAAACTCCCCTGTGGGAAAAATGGAAATGCTTAGCCAAACCAAAGGCTCTTGGTGGATGGGGTCTAAAGAATATTTTTCTATTCTCAAAGGATATTGATGTAAAATTGGGATGGATATTACTCTCGACCTGTAGTCTATGGAGGATGGTAGTTTTGCACAAGTATATCATGCATGAATCTTTGGATACCTGGATCAGAAATCTTGCAAAGTCTCGGGCCTCTTGTTCCATAATATGGAAAGAAGTTCTCAAATGTTTTGATCTTGTCAAGGAGGGATTAGCTTGGAAGATTGGTAATGGCACTCAAGTAAGGCTTGGAGTTGACCCTTGGCCTAGAAGCGGTCGTGCCCATATCCTTCCTCGTGATCTGCTAGCTCGTCTTCATGATTAGGGACTTTTTTTCCTTCGTCAGATTCAAGACCCTCTTTAGACCTCTATATGGCATCAGGGTTGGAAAAGATTGGCTTAGCTAGGTTTGGAGGGTCCTCAATCCATTTCGTGGTCAAATTATACTCAATTGTTGCAATATGCTCATATTCGGCTCACAGAACGAGAGAATGAGCTAGTCTGGCAATATGCTTTGAACGATATTTATTCACCAAAGGTGGGTTATATCCAATTAAACATGGATTTGTATCAAAGGGAGTCTCTATGGTGGTGGAAAGGGGTGTGGAAAATAAAGTGTCCATTAAAATCTCATATTTTTATGTGGTGTGCCCTATCCAACAAAGTACCTACATGGGATAATATGCAAAAGAAATAAATTACAGGTCCAGGATGTTGCCCTTTATGCAAGTTGGTTGAAGAATTAGTCTATCATCTCCTCATCTCCTATCTGTTTTCAATTCAAATCTAGAAGGAATTGTCTAGCTCTTTGGGGTAGGAATGTATTTGGAAAGGCTTTTATGTAGAACAAGCTTGGCAAGATTGGTTGCACACTCCCATAAATAATAGGATAAAATCTATGTCATTGATGAATGGCTGGGGAATCTGGCTGGCCAGGAATCAAGCCATTTTTTAATCAAAGGCCTTTGTCTCGAAAGTTAGTGTTGATCAGGGATTGAGCATCTTACCACATTTTCCTCAAGAAAATGACATTGTTGTCATTTGTATCTTGCATCATGAACAAATAGACAAATCCAAGCCTTGTGCTTTTTTCGAAGGGGCATCTCAAAATGACTTTCGGGCTTATGGAGGGAGGGTCATTCTATTTCTCTCTAATCAACACTTCTTCAAGCTCAAGATGGGATTGGGGTTGGGTACAAACAATTATGTGGAACTAATGGCACTCAAACTCTTGCTTCAATCTGCAGGGATAAAGGGAATAAATCTATACAATTTTTTGGGGATTCTATGAACGTGATCAATTGATCATGAAAATCTAAAAAATGGCATAACATTGTTTTGTTACCACTACTTGCAGAAATCTTGATATTTTTGGATGTTTTTGACTTAGTTGCTTTCAAACATGCCTATAGAGAAAATAATGTTGTTGCATATTCTCTTTCAAAAGCGAGTATTCTAATTCCCTTTGGTCATATGATAATTTCAAAATCGCAGGGTCAGGAGTCCTATGAGTTCATTCATCAGCCTTTCCTGGATGGTCTGCCTCTCCAAGGCAATTAGCTCGGGTCTGCTACCAGTCATCCGCGAGGCTTCTTCATGTTCCATCTCAACATTGTTTATGTGGTCCACTTAGTTTACTTCTGATGATGTGGTGTGAGTTCTTATGCTCACACCAATATTGTTTTTTGCTTTAGATATTTGATGCTTTGATCTCTGTGAGCCATGCGGCTTAGTTGACACATATGTTTCTTGGTTTATGTTCAGCTATATATTGTTAGCAGTTAGATGATTTGTCATTTACCGATGTATAAATGCCCTGAAGGGTTGTTCTCATTTGATCATCCTCTTTTTTGGATGCGATGTGATGAGACACCTATAGAGTGTAAATTTTTCATATGAATAAATCTACACTTTTTTTTTAGAAAAAAATTAAGAATTAATTCATTATTCATATTGAATAAGTATTATTGTAAGTGCTAATATCTTTTAAGATTAAATAATAATAAATTTGGTGATATTTACCTTACAAAATTAAACAACTTTGCCTTGGCTACTTTTGTAGTGACCATGATTTCAATAAAACTACCATGAATTAAAACAGAGCGGAAATTTTGAACTTTACTAAAAATTTGCTTACTCTAGCATATTCATTCCCAGATTTTGATAAATAAAATAACATTTTACATAACAATTTGCATAC